>CATIWO010106682.1:0-17311 GCA_949673435.1 Macaranga tanarius | reverse complement strand
ATCAAAAGAGCATTTGCCTTGTAGACATTTTCATTCATCAAGTTATTATCAAAAGAGATTGTTGGAGACTCTAAATTCATTTCTAAGTGTTTCTAACTCTTCCTTTTTATAATTATTTTATTGTTTGAGTATTATTTTATTGTGTTTATGTTGTTATTCATAATGTATTTAGGCTAAGTGTTTTAGTAGGTTGGAATTACAGTTGAAGATAGTTTCAATGAATTGAATTATTTATTTTGTATCATTGAATGAATGATTTATTTTTAAAAAATTACTTAAATGTGTTATATATGCTTGATCGCCATATGTAATGTATAAATCAAATATTCACAATGAGAGTTGGGATATTTGGTGGAAAAGCAATTGATTTCACTTAAAGGTTAGGAAAGTACCTGGAGATAAGAAATCCACTTTGAGGGATTAAAGAATTGGCAAAGAACTTCATGGTTTTTGTCTATCTCTACAATAACACGAGAGTGCTTGTAGACTCTAGATGGAAATGCCCTTATTTAACAACGAGAGTTGCTCTTAAGGATTTTAGGTCACATTCTCCAATTATTGCATTCATAGTTAATATAATTGTTTTGTGTTAACAATTCATTGTTCTATTCTATGTTATAACCTCCACCTATACCTCTTTGAATATTGTTGTTATTATATTTTTGTTTAATTGCATGTTTTAGTGAATTTACTATTTAATTAGAGTTATAGTTTGAGTAATTATTATTTGTTTATTGGTAAGCCTATTCATCCTAGTATTTATTCGACTAATACTTGATTTCCCCGTAATTCCCTGTGTTCGACCCCTTGCTTATCCTATATTTAGCCATAGAAACTAGAGTATACATTCTAACCCACATCAAATGGGTGAGTACAAAAATACTCAATGAGTGGATAAAATAAAAATAAGTGAGAACATTAGCTATTTTTTGTAATAGCAATATAAACATATATATGAGAACTACTTTGCTAAAATTTATAAAGCTGCTGAAATTATACTTATAATTTATTAAAAAGCTAATTCGCTAATAATTGAAATATAATATCAATATAGCTACATATGTGCTATTAAACTGATAGAATATTCAAAATAATCTTAATCCATACACTTATTAAATGTGTAACTAAAAGATAATGCTAACTTGCTGATACATTGGGTGCAATGATGATGCTGATAGCCCAAATATAATATATATATATATATATATATATATATATAATGCTGGTCATACGCATGTGCAGAGCTGCTCCAAAAGGCTAACCACCCGATTATACGCCCCAAAGGCTATATGTACAACAAAGCGCTGTCCCAAAGACAATTGCTAAGTAATATTACTGAGATAATATATATATATATATTTATACTGCTGAGATAAAATACCAATCATCATAGTGTAATCTAAAAGATATATATCACGAGTGTATAGACTTGTTTATAAACCAAACATTCACATTTATCAAAAAGCTAATAAATCATAATAGTTGCATCTTTAGCTGATACTAGAATCATTATACTACTTAGAATAATTATTTCATAAAATAATAATACAAACACATTATTGCCTTAAATTGCTTTAGTTATATCAGTAAAAAATATATCGCTATATGTTCCCAATTTTTGATGCATATGCTAGGTAATTTATAAAACATCAATATCAATAGTAATTAAAATTTTTTATAAAAACTATTTGTAAGGAAACATCAGTATATCATAGATAAACATGTTATATCTTTCAACATCTTTTTGTACATATACTTTCAAAAACTAAAATTTAGGGTTTAACCACTCACCTGAGCTTACTGAACTAAGATCCAGTTAGCTAGACCTGACCTATGCTCTACAGATATGGTAAGTTCTGATCCTAACATTTAAGAAGAAAAATCATAAGATTATGAGCTTTTTATCTAAATTCTACTCAACTTAGTAGACATAGGTAGGCTGGTATAGTTTATAACCCTAAAAATTATCCAAAAAAGCTTCTGAAAAGGTCTAGAGGCATTAGAAGGCTGCTGAGGCACCTCCTCAGTGCACTAAGGGTTTCCTTAGCTCACTGAGGCGCCTCCTCAGCATTGAGGTGCCGCCTCAGCTCATTGAGGTGCCTCCTCAGTACTCAGGCATCGCCTCAGTGCACTGAAGCACCTCTTTAGCGTTAAGGCATCGCCTGAGTGAGTTGCAGACGAACTGCAGTAATCGAAAACCTTTATTTTTGCATATTTTGATCAAAATCCAATACCAATACAACATCCAAACAAGAAAAAAACTTACAGAGAGTTTATTTTAGCCTAACTAAAGCCTCTAACTAATCAAAACAATCATAACATGCAATTCTATCAAAATTCAAGAGTTTGGAAATAAAATAAAACTAAATTCATTTACCTCAAATGCTTGAATTCAACACAAATTTTGATCTTGGAAGATGAAAAACTTAAAAAAAGTAACTAAAATGGATTAGATAGTGAGAAATTAAGAAGAAAGAAAGAAAGAAAGAAATGTTGATATAGGGAAAAAAGTTGCTATAGTAACTTTTTTTAAATAAATAACCATTTAGTCCCTCAAGTATACCCCAATAACCTAATAGGTCCTTAAACTTATTTTCTAGTCCTATTATTTTTATAGGTTAGTTAACTTCTGGAGCATAATATTACATTTTGCATATTTCTAGTGATTTTGTTGTGTTCGGTGGGTCTTGCAGATGTGGTTCGTATACACATACGTCAAATTGCTAAAGTTTTCACCTTTAACACAAAGTTTGCACCTTATTCTCATTTTTATGATCTCAAGTTATTTATAGTAATTTCTTTCCATATTGGTGATTTCATGATGTTTCAGTTGTTCCGTGCATGCTTTGCTGTTCTTTAGATTATTTTAAATATTTTGCACATTTTAGGTTTTATCCCTTATTAATGCTATATTCTATCATGTTTTGAAGATTATTATGACTATTATGCTATTTTTATTATCTTTTTGCTATCTTCTATGATTCTCATTCTCGTGGATGATATATTATATGGATATAAATATAATTATATTAACTTTTGTTTTATAGGATTTTTTATTAGATTAGGGCTAGATTTACTATTCTGCACTTTTTTTATTTTGATGTATTTATTAGAAAAGTGATGTAAATAATTATTAATATTTTCTTTATTCTATTATTACAGATGGATAAATGGATGTGTTTATATATTATTATACCAAAACTAGGGTAATTGGAAATGTGTAATAGGTGTTATCTAATAAAACGTAGCCAAGTAGAAATAACCTCCCAAACTCAAAATCTTTGTCTAAATGACAAATTTTGCTTAGTCTCAAGATTGTTCCCTATTTTTTGAGTAATCAGGTGCCAACTTCCATGTGTGAGGCTTTTTTAAAATTTTGAAAGGACTCTTGTATTGCCCTTTGATGGTATCCAATCCTTCCCATACTATGATGACAACCATCTATGGTGTCAAGTAGCCTTGCTTGCTAATCTAGCCTGCTCACAGTTGAACCTCAATTTGGGCTTAGAGGTTTAGTTTAACCCGTGGGACGCTCGGTTAACCAAAAGTTAACTTTTGTTTAGGAGGTCACTAAGGTCAAATCTAGATTCCCAAGACTTAAATAAAGGTAAAATAAGATAAATTAAATTCATTAGAGTTCATTTTGGGAACTTAATATATTGATATAATACATGACAACTAAAGTTATTTATGCCTCACAATAAAGTTCAGGTATCCTATTTTACACATTTATGATTCAATGAGTTGACAGGCTGGGTTGATTTGGTTTTAAAAGGTGTTGGTTGGTTGTTTTAGGATTTTAATAGGTTTAGAAAAAGATGTGGATAAGCTCATTTGGAAGATATCATAAACTCACCAATTTATTGTTCAATCATTGTATTATGCAGTTATGTTGGTAGTAGCAGCCAATGACATTATTATAATGCCCAATGTTTAGCTGAATTTATCACCTGCTAAAAAAAAGCTATTTCTATGGTTTGCATGAATGGACAAACTACTAACCCTTAATGCTTTATTTCAGATTGGACAGTGTCCTATTGCTGCCAATACTTATGCTTTTTATGGGCTATACAATGAAACAACAAATCATATACTATTTGTTATTTCAGTTGGTGAATGTAGATGTATTTTCTTCAATGGTGGGGTTTATAGTTGGTTACACCTTTCTTTAGTGGCTGGACATGTGGAATGTAAGTGCTTTAGAGGGGAAGGGTTGAATAGAGCTAATTAAAATTTTTAGTTTAATTAAGGAAGAATGAGAGGTTAATTAAAAAAGATGGGGATAAATGGATAAAATGAAAAAGGCAAAAAGAACAAACATAAGGACACTTGATTTATAGAGATTTGATTTCACAAAAACCTACTTCTCTTAAGTTAGGATTTACAAACCACCCTCACATTACTATTCACTTAGATTGATTATACAAGAGTTTTTATGGCTCAACTCAAACCTTTATACAACATGAGTTTTTCTTGGCTAAATTCTAACCACAACCCAAATTTCCAAGCGTTTTTTTGGCTAACACTTAAACCAAATCCTTAGAGTTAATCCTCACTTCCTTTTCTTAACCTAAGAATAATAAGAATAATAATTCTAACTCTAAATTATAACCCAACACTCAAGGTGTTTAAGAACACAATTAAGAATCACAAAGATTAATTGAGAGCAATGAAAATCTTAAGCAATAAATTCACACACCAAGCTTTCTAACCTCTTAAATGAGCATTTAAGTGGTATTTATACTTGGAGTATGAAAATATAGCTGTTAGAGAGGAAGAATTCATCTTCTTCTTCTTTATATTCATTAAATGCTTTTTTAGCTTTTGCAAAAAATTGCGTGGTCAAGATGGTGAGGATGTAGATCATGCTTGTGAGCATTTAATTTTTAGCCATTGGAGCTCTAACATAGCCGTCATGCTTGTGAGCATTTAATTTTTAGCCATTGGAGCTCTAACATAGCCGTTAAGGAGAAAACACATTACTTGTGATCCTTGGTCTTAATTGTGAGGATGTCTCATGAGAAAGCTTGGATTTGAGATCATAATTGGGACAGTTATGATCATGGTCATGAGGTTTGAATGGCTTAAAAGGCTTGCTCATAAGGATTAGTCATAATCATGAGATGGAACAATGAGGAGTACTATGAAGAAGCTCACGATCCACTCTACCTTGATCACGATTGTGACTCTTGACCATGAGGAGTACTGTCTTTACTATCACAAGTTGACTTACTTGATCACGATCATAACTTCTGACCATGATGAGTATTGAGATGAGTGTCATGAGTGGCTTTGCTTGCTCATGGTCATGACCTAGTTCATGAGGCCTTTTAGCTATATTATCATGATCATTATTTGCATTATCATAATCAAGACATTTAAAATCTTCATTGCCTTAAACTTTTTGATGCTCATTTGGATTTAAACAAGCCTTATATGATCTTGAAAGTGTACAACCATGAACCTAACTTATAAAATAACTTAAGAACATATATTAGTACTTTAAAATTGAATTTCTAAAGTTAAAACAAGGCTATGAATTGATTATGCAAATGATCAATATGGAAGATTCTTGATCATGGATCATTATAGCAAAAGTTTTGGTGGTGCTTATTTTATACCATCAGTTGGACATTGGGGGGTTATCATATGAGATTGTTTTCAAAAATAAACTAGCATTGAAATACCATGTTCAAAAATTATGCTTCTTTTGAGTAACTACTTGTGTAAAGTGTGGAATCCTCTATTTCCATTTAATGCTACTGATATGGTACATAGTTTGAATTGCATTAAACATTACTGTATGGTTAATAGCCAATGACGCTCATAGTGTTTGAGTCTATATTGATTTTTAATATTCTATTTTTTTCTATATAATCTATTCAGTCTTTTGCCACTATTTATGCAGTAGAAGTAGTGCAGGTTGGTAGTGTTATTGTATGATATCAGTTTTGTTGCTAATGGTGACTAAATAGTTATTAAGGTTATTTTGTTTTAGTTATTTTGTTTCAATTATATTTTAAATGAGCGCTTCCCCCTCATATTTAATAAAATAAAAATAATTGCCTATAAAATATATCAAATATTGTTCATATTCAGAAATGATTTTTTTTGTATATGTAAATATTTTCAAACTCGAGTATAAGTAATGAATACAATAAATAGTAAGACTATATTTGGGATATAGCAGAGCATTATGAAATTTATGCTTGGGGCATGTGTGATGATATTGAAACTATAAATCTAATAAGACCAATATCCGTAATATGACATTATATATTATCTTTATGATTGCACTTAGTTCATAACTAAATGTTGTTATTTAGGAGTTGTATGCATAATGGATTATTACTTTTTAGTTGTGGTGTATGGGTTGCACTAAAGCTAAGTTGAACCATATTATGTTGTACTCAATGTTGCTTTTATTAGGATAGTAATACATGATTTAGTTGAGTTAAATTGGAAAAAGTTATTGTTGCTAAAATCATATGAATTAATGATGTTTTAAATATGATTTTATACCAATGTTAATGTGAACACATAGTTTAACCCGACCTATAAAGAAAAGGTCGATGATGAAAAATAAAACGTAAGCCCAACTCAACAAAGGAATTAAATTTTGCTCACTTGAGAGAAGCTCAAATACATTCATAACCCAAAATCAAGCCAAACCCAAACAACCTACAAGTCAAGATCAAGCCCAATCAAACACAGCCCAATAAACCAAGCCTACAGCCGGCCCAAATCCATAGCCTAACTTCACAGAGGTGCCACCTCTATGAGTTTAAATGGCAAAGGCGCCACCTCATTCGGTGGGGCGGCACCTCATCTCCTACTGTTATAAAAAAATTTAATGGCCATTAATGACAAAACATGGGATTTCCTATGTTCTGCAACCTCTCTCCCACGATCAAGAGAGTTGGGAAGTGGAAAGGCAGGAGAGAATTCTTCTGTAAATTCAAGGAGAATTCTTTCATAAATGGGGAGATTTTTTTGGACAGACGAAGAATAAATCAACAAAAAGAGCTGAAAAATTCCTAACAAAAAAATTAGAAGAAACATAAAAGAAAAAAAGTTCCAGAATTTATTCTTTGCTAGAGGAAAAGGCATTCCTAATCAGAATCTGAGGGCCAAACTATTTTCTACACTATTTCAGTAAAATCTTCTTTCGTTTTGTTTTGATTTTTAATTTTTAATTTTTAATTTTCAATTATTCTCACATTTTTGTCTCTTTTCTGATTGCAGTGCATTATTCTTTTGATTGCCTTAATAAATCAATATTGATCTTGCCTCGTGTGTTATTGGTTGTGCAATTGAATATTTTGAATTTGTGAAATTTTTATTCTGTATAAAGCATAAAGGTGATGCCTGCTCGTGGAGGTGCCACCTTTATTTCACAGGGGCAATGCCTTTGTTATTTAAATCAAATTGAAATTTTATGACCGTTAGAGATGGGGCGAAGCTTTCCCATGATGAGGCGCCGCCCCATCATCACAGAGGCACCGCCTCTATGGTCAGTTGTTTGATTTTTATTTTCTATTTATTTTATTTGCTAATTTCTTTATAATTCTTTTGTAGGATTTTTTTCTGGAGATTTAGACTTATTCCCATATTGGCAGTTTGGGATAATAATGGTTTAAGCCATTATTTGATTTTTTAAGATTTATTTATTTTAATTTTATTTACCTAAAAAAAGGGATGTAATTCTTTTCTCCTCTCTCTTTTCTTTGTGTGTGTTTTAATTTTATGGTTGTTTCTTTGTTATTCTATTTTGGATTTTATATGAGTATAAGTGGTGTATGTGCATGGATGGATGAATTAGGAACTAAATTGCATGAAAATGGACTAATTAAATAAACTTGGACTAAATTGTAAAATTTAGAAATTATTTGAATTAAAACAACCATTTATATGTAATTAAAGGAATAATTGAATAATTAAAAATAATAAAACATAAAATACAAATGGAGGCCGATCGCAAGGTCTGGTAGGCCATTCAAAAGCCCATACTCAAGTTTCCGAACCCAATCTATGAGGATGGCTGCTGGGCTTCCTCCGTGGAATCCAGTTGCTTTAAAAGTGTCCCAGATTTTACCCAGGTTGCGGCTCCATTATCCAACCAAAGCCCGTCAAAAGGCCTAAAGTTATACTCCTAGTAGGCCCTGACCACGCACAATGTCATGGTTGCAAAATGCTTAGGCGTGCGCTGAACCCCGCCGCCTACAGTGTCGACTCCACTAGGGATAGAGAAACTGATTCTAGTATTTTGTGTTTTATTATTTTTAATTATATTATTCCTTCTGCATTCATTACACCATTTTCACATATTGTGCATACAATCCTAAATAACTCGATAATAGTTGTTACTCTGCTGCTTGTGTTTCACTCAAACCTGGTGGTAGGACATATAACTATTGTCACTCATAGTGGAATATGATTGAGTACATTGTTCGGACCCTTGAGTGGGAAGATAGAAAGAGAGTGTGAAGCTGTGGGAGCCTTTGACCTTACCTGAGACTCAGCTCATGTGGTACCATAGCAACTATCTTTAAGTTTTCCCAATGCATGTGTTATGATGCCATATAGTAGTCTCATTCATAAAGCCCAAGCTTAATAATGATAGACCATTTTAGATTGGGCTTTGTCCTTCTACTATGGCCCGTTTGTCGGACTTTATTTTTATTAATGAGATATGCTACTTGTTTGATACGTCTTGAGAGATTTGCATATACGTCAGTTTTATTATCCCCTGATGATAATTAAAACCCAAATAAAAAATACTAAGATAAGAGACTCACCTTGAACATGTGTATGGGAGGAATAAGGTTGGAAGGTATCATTTTTGAGACCTTTGTGTGTTTGCTATTTGCTGAAATGCTTTAAAAAATATAAAAATCATATGCATATCATGGATACACATTATGCATATTTCTAACCCCTTGTTTTGCAGACATAGATCCTACA
Organism: Macaranga tanarius; assembly: GCA_949673435.1. NCBI lineage: Eukaryota > Viridiplantae > Streptophyta > Magnoliopsida > Malpighiales > Euphorbiaceae > Macaranga > Macaranga tanarius. Next base: position 8,347 of record CATIWO010106682.1, on the reverse strand, counting down.
CCCTCTATTTGGACACGAACTCGAGATAGTCGGTTAGTCAGAGCTACACAACCATCTATAATAATGGTAGAATCTGATATTTAGGCTTTCAAAAAATAGTTAAGAGAGGAAATAGCAGCTGAGACCAGAACTATTATCTGGGAAACAATAAGGAAATGCTTCAGGCAGCCAGACAAAAATAGCTAATTGATCTTGATACTGAAGTTATTGTGAAACCCAGGGACAGAGATAATAATGACCTCAAAACTGTGCTTGCTGATCCTTCTCAATAGGAATTTCAACCTGTAGAAGATTCTGAGAAATTGGGTTGGGCTAAAGAAATAGCCAAAATGGTATCCCAAATGCAACATATGATGAAAGAGAAGGGTATGGATACCTCAATGGACTACAGTGACCTGAACATGGATGATGAAGATCCACTGCCTAAGAAGTTCAAGTTTTCATATATGAAGAAGTACTCAGGCACTGAAGATCCTCACCTACATTTGATGTAGCACCCCTTTCTATATCATAAGGGTTAGTGCAACAATAAACTATTAATCATCTACAAACCATTATATATTATAACTTAATACAAATAGCCGTCATTACAAGCATACTATAATACAAAATAAAGTTTACAATATCTATTGGACAAACTGCACATATGCCTCTGAGGCTTACTAAACAAAAGTTCTATTTTCGAATAGCAATAGTTTGTTGGCTCAACCTCCTCTAGTACTTACAACAAGAGCACTCCTAAATACGCAATACAAGGATCTCCTAATATACCAAAATGGAATCTGATATGGTTTAAATTGGTGGATGAGTACAACTACTCGGTAAGAGGATATAAGCATAACCATAGAAAAACATTAATATATTATCATATAACATGATATAGAAATACAACTTTAATCAAATAAAGTTCCATCCATGAAATGGTAAACAACTTGTGTATTTAAATAAACTTTTCTCATCCAACATTCTCTGTTATAAATACAAAATATCCATGTACTTTCCTTAGAATCCTTAAACATGGCTTGAAATAAATCAAGGAAATTATAGACAAAATCATCAAAGATCAATATACATAAATATATATATATATATATATATATAAATTTACCAATGTACACTCAAGTGGTAATCTATAAATCCCATGCAACTCTTGGAGCTGAATATCTCACCTGACTATCCAAAGTGCTAATTCGTCATCATACACATGCATAGAAACAATGCCCGTAGGCAATATATTTTATTTTTCACCCAATATTCAAGGTGTGATTTAATAAGCACCTTTTCTGAGTGTATTTCATAAATCAAACCTTTCAGGAACTAAATTCTTATGTGTATAGCTCAAAATAACTATAACTTCATATAGTTTCGGATAACTAAAAAATACATAATTGTAAATAGCATATAAGAAATCATTAAACATCAGTCATTTATAAAACATAAATATAAATAGATATTATAGATTCCAAAACTAGTGTTATACTAATATCCATTTATTTGATAAGACAACTGATAATTCTAACTAGGAGGGGCTGCGTTATGCTCTACCGCTGGGGCTGAGGTTCCTCCTAATATCCAGAAGTAAAATCATAAGAACTTTAGCTTATAATCTTAATTCTACTCAATTTATTTGATCTACAACTTAAAAATATGACAAAGGACCCGAAAAATGATTCAAAACTGCTCAAATTAGGGTTTTAGGGTTGGGAGGCTCACTGAGGCACCTCCTCAGTGCATTGAGGTGCCTCCTCAATGCACTGAGGCACCACCTCAGTAGCACTGAGGCATCTCCTCAGGCACTTTGGTAGAACTGAGGCACCTCCTCATTACTGAGGCGTTGCCTCAACGACCTAAAAATGTAGAAATTCGATCTGAATCGACCAAAAACACTAAAAATCAATCCAAATCAATTCCAATCATCATTTTTAACATCCCAGGGGTCCATTTTTGATAAATTAACACTTTAAAACCCAAAATCCAAATCAAAACATCAATTTTTAAATAATTCAAAAACTTGGAAGTTAATATATATAAACTTACTAAAATTCTTGTAATCCAAAAGTTTGAATTTGCTATAAGAAGTTTAAATTAATGCTTGAAGTTGTTAAGAAAGATTTGAGAAAAAATGAAGGAAGAAAAATGAAGGAAATGAAGAAATAAAAAAGTAGGAGAAGTTGACGAACAACATATGAAAAAGAAGATATATATATATATTTTAATCATTTTGATAAATACTAGTTTTAGTCCCTCAAGTTACCATAATAACTTAATAGGTCCTCTAAACTTATTTCTAATGCAATCTAGTCCATAAATCTATATATAACCTAATTTTTAGGACAATATATTACAATTCTCTCCCTCTTATGAAATTTGATCCCCAAAATTTACACACCTGTAAGGAAAAATAAATGGGAATACTAGATTCTCATATCATCTTCTCTCTCCCATGTTGCTTCCTTCATAGAATAGTTTCTCCACAAAACTTTATTCAATGGAATCACCTTATTCCTCAAAACTTTCTTCTCTCTCGCTGGAATCTCTATAGGCTCTTCTTCATAGGTTAAATCTTCCCTTAATTCTATTGGCTGAGGTTGTAGGATATGGGAGGGATCACTTCTATATCTCCTCAGCATAAAGACATAGAAGACGTCGTGAATCTTGGACAATTCTGGTGGTAAAGCTAGTCTACAAGTGATAGGTCCAAGTTTTTCTATAACTTCATATGGCCCAATATATCGAGGACCTAACTTCCCATACTTTCTAAAGCACATAACACCTTTCCATGGAGAAATTTTTAAGAAGACCTTCTCCTCAACTACATACTCGATATCTTTCCATTTCAAATCCGTATAGCTCTTTTATTTTTCTTGAGCAGCCTTCAAATAACTTCTAATCAGTTGTACCTTATATGTAGTCAATTGTACAATCTTTGGGCCTACTAACTTCCTTTCTCCTACCTTGTTCCAACACACTGAAGTCCTGCACTTTTTTCCATATAATGCTTCATAGGGTGCCATGCCAAGGCTAGCATGAAAGTTATTATTATATGCAAACTCCATTAAAGGCACATGTTTGTCATAACTTCTCTTGAATTTCATTACACATGCTCTAAGCATATCTTCAAAAGTTTGAATAGTTTGTTCAGATTGTCCATCAGTTTGGGGATGAAAAGCAGTACTGAACTATAACTTGGTACCAATAGTATGCTGCAAACTAGGCTAAAATCTTGACATAAACCGTGAATTTCTGTCAGATACTATAAAAATTCGAACACCATGAAGTCTTACCACCTCATTCATGTAGATTTTTGCCAGTTTGTCTGAGGAATAATCCATTTTTATTGGCAAAAAATGTGTTGATTTTGTTAACCGATCCACAACTACCCATACAAAGTTATTTCCTACTTGCGCTCGAGGTAAACCAGAAATAAAGTCCATGGTGATGTGCTCCCACTTCCACTTAAGAATAAGAAGTGGTTGAAATATTTCAGAAGGATATTGGTGTTTAGCCTTGATTTATTGGCATACCAAACTTTTTACTATGAAATCTGCTATTTCCTTCTTTATACCTTGCCACCAATATTTTTCTCTAAGAGTTTGATACATCTTTGTACTACCAGGGTGCATTGAATATACTACACAATGAGCTTCTTCCATTATTTACCTTTTTAAATTTTCTTCATTAGGCACACATAGTCTATTTCCTAATATCAACGTTCCATCATCCCTGAGAGAGAAATTTGTACGAGTGTTCTTTTTCACTTATTAATGATTTTGCTCAAGTGTTAGTCTTGGACTTAGGCTTTCTGCACCCTTCAACTAGTATAGGTTTCACTCTTGGAGTAGCTAATAATGCTCCTAGATAACTCATTGAGAAATCTATTGCTAAAGATTGCAGATCTAAGAGAAAAGGTAGTCTTACAGCTTCTATATAAGTTAAACTGCTATAAGACCTTCGACTAAGTGCATCTGCTACTTTATTAACTTTCCCAGGATGGTATTTGATGGTGCAATTATAATCCTTAAGTAGTTTAATCCATCACCTTTGTTGTAGATTTAACTCATTTTAAGAGAGCAGATATTTTAAACTTTTATGATCGGTGAATATTTGGCATGACTTTCTGTACAGGTAACTCCTTCAAACCTTTAAGGCAAAGACAACTGCTACTAACTTTAAGTCATGAATCAGGTAATTGAATTCATGAGGTCAAAGTTGTCTATATGTATAAGCTATCACCTTTCCATGCTGCATTAATACACAACCTAATCCTTTCTTCAAAGCATCACTATACATAATTTAGCCTCCATTACTAGAAGGAAGAGTAAGAACAGGTGCTGATGTTAAATAAGCCTTAAGTATTTTGAAGCTTTCTTGGCATTTGCTAGTCAATTCAAACTTAATATTCTTCCTAGGCAATTTTGTCATAGGTGATGCAATAATGGAGAAATCTTAAACAAAACAACGGTAATATCCTGTTAACCCTAAGAAACTGCTAACTTCTGTAGGATTAATCGGAGGCTCCCAATTAACCACTGATTTAATTTTGTTAGGATCCACAAGAACTCCTTCTGTAGAAATTACATGTCCCAAGAAAACTACTATATCAAGCCAAAATTCACACTTACTAAATTTAGCATACAATTACTTATCCCTTAAAATCTGTAAGATAATTCTCAATTATTTCTCATGAGCTTCTTTAGTGCCTGAGTACACCAAGATTTCATTTATGAATATAATAACAAATTTATCCAGGTAGGGTTGGAACACTCTATTCATAAGGTCCATAAAAGCAGCTGGAGCATTCGTCAACCTAAATGGCATTACAAGAAATTCATAATGTCCATACCAGGTTTGAAAAACTATCTTAAGCACATCTACTTCTTTGATCTTCAATTGATGATACCCAAACTGCAAATCAATTTTAGAGAAAACCTTAGCACCTTGAAGCTGATCAAAAAGATTTTCAATGCGAGGCAAGGGATACTGATTCCTTATCGTCATCCGATTGAGTCACTTGTAGTCTATGTATAATCATAAAGAACTATCTTTCTTCTTCACAAATAATACTGGAGCTTCCCATAGTGAGATATTAGGCCTTATAAAACCTCTATCCAAAAGCTCCTATAATTGAACTTTTAACTCCCTTAACTCGATTGAAGCCATTCTATAGGGTGCCTGAGAGATAGGAGTTGTAGCCAATTGTAAGTTAAAAGGGAACTCAATTTCTCTATCAGGAGGTAATCCAAGAAGCTCTTCTGGAAATACATCAAGAACTCACCAACCATCAGAATATCCTCTATCTTAGGTTCCCTCAATTTCTTATCAATAACATAGAATAAATATGCTTGGTACCCCTTCCTAAGTAATTTCTCAGCTATAATAATAGAAACTATATAAGATGGAAAAAGACAACGTTCACCATGAAAAATGAGCTTAGGCTTTCTAGGTCGCTTAAACTTCACTAAGTTCTCATAACAATCTACTGTGGCATGATGGTGGGATAACCAATCCATACCTAAAATAACATTAAATTCCTGAATAAGTAAATGAACTAAGTCTGCTAATAGTTGTTGGTCCTCTAGTTTAACTACACACTCTCTATACACTTGTTTTCACATGATAGGATTACCAATAGGGACACTTACAACTAAAGATTCACCTAATAAATCCTTTTGTTTATCAAAATGGCTAGTAAATGCAAATGAGATGAAAGAATAGGTGGAGCCATGATCAATAAAAATATAGGCATCTTTATCCATGATAGATAATATACCAATTACAACCTCTAGAGATGCCAGTGCCTCCTGTTGTGTCATAGCAAAATTTTGATTTTGAGTTTATGGTCTTCTAGCCTTCGCTCTTTATCTAGGTTAAACAAATGAGGTAGCTCCACTAGGTATGTTAGTGCTAGTACCTCCTACCATAGTCTTACCTTGAGAATGGGTTCTACCACCTCTTTGATTTCTTGGTACAGTAGACCCATGCCCAGATCCAGTTGGCTGGTTTAAATGAGGGCACTCCCTCTTAAAGTGACCAATATCTTCGTACTCAAAACATCCACCAGTTCGCATTCTGTATACACCTTCGTAATTTTTACTACAGACTGAGCATAGAGGTTGAAACCTTTATCGAGCTCTTGTAACTTGAACACCTGTAAAACTACCCACTGGCTGCTGCACTGTACTCTGACTAGCCTATTTTGATTCAGTATAGGAGCTTCTGCCCATACTAGGACCAGTTTTAGCTTGAAATGCACTTCCTCCTTTTTTAGTAAATCTATTATCAACATTGGAGAAGGAGCTCTGATCGTGCTTTTGACCCTTTTCGTAAACTTCCCTTTCCTCTTTCTTTAACTTCTCCACCTCCAAAGCTTTTTCTACTAAACTCCTATAAGCGGTGCCTTCAAACGAAGCTAAACCAGACCGAATAGTTATATGTAAGCCACTCAAGAATCGATCGTACCTGTTTTCCTCAGACGGAAGCATGTCCGCCACAAATCGATATAGATCTTCAAACTTATCTATATATTCTCTAACAGTCATATCCTCTTATGCCAACCTAAAGAAGGCATCTTGCTTTCCTTTCCTGTAGCTTTTAGAAATATACTCTTTTTAAAATTCTCCCACAAATGTTTGCCAAGCCATTTTATCACCGTGAAGGCGATGTACCCGATCCATCCAACTATACGCCACTCCTTACAAAAATATCTTGGCTGTACTAATTTTCTCCCTATTAGAGATTTCCATAGAGGTGAAGACCTTTTTGATCTTCTTAAGCCACTCAACAGCCTTTTCAACATTTTGAGAGCCATCAAAATTCTCAGCTTCTAAATGTCTATAATGTTTCACTATATCCCAAGGCCTCTATTGATCTATAGTTATCATGGTAGTTGTAATGGCTTGGGCTATAGTTGCACCTAATCCAGCATTAATATGAACTGTAATAGGTGGAACAGGTAGTACCTGAGCTGCTGGAGGTAGTGGATTAGCTTGTGAGGGTAGGTCTACTCTAGAATGATCTCTTTGTGAGGTAGTGTCATCTACAGACTCACTGCCTTCAGGTAACTTATGCTCATCCATCCCTTCCAAAGGTAAAGATAGAGTAGGATCCCTGTGAGGTTGGCCAACATCCTCTAACCTCTCAACATGATGACGACGACCTTGACCACTGTGACCTCTACCATCTATAGCTCGGGGTGGCATCTTCCTATACCATAATAAAAGACCAAGATCAAAACCTACTCAATTTATTCTACCTAATGAAGTCTACAGAATCAATAACCTATGCTCTAATACCAATAGTTGTAGCATCCCTTTCTCTACCATAAGGGTCAGTGCAATAATATACTAATTAATCATTTGTAAACCATTATATATCATAACTTAATACAAATAGTCGTTATTACAAGTATACTATAATAGAAAATAAATTTTACAGTATCTATTGGACAAACTGTACATATGCCTCTGAGGCTTACTAAATAAAAGTTCTATTTTTGAACAGGAATAGTTTGTTAGCTAAACTTCTCTAGTTCTCACAACAAGGGCGCTCTAAAACATGCTATACAAGGATCTACTGATCCATCAAAATGGAATAGGAAATAGTTTAAATGGGTGGATGAGTACAACTACTCAATGAGAGGATATAAACATAACCATAGAAAAACATTAATACATTATCATATAATATGATACAAAAATACAACTTTAATTAAATAAAGTTCCATCCATGAAATGGTAAACATCTTATGTATTAAAATAAACTTTTCTCATCCAACATTCTCTGTTATAAATACAAAATATCCATGTACTTTCCTTAGAATCCTTAATCACAGCTTGAAATAAATCAAGGAAATCATATATATATATCTCTATGTATATATATATATACACCAATGTACACTCAAGTGGTATCCTATAAATCCCATGTAACTCTGGGAGCTGAATGTCTCACTTGGCTACCCAAAGTACTAATTCCTCGTCATACGTATGCACAGAGACAATGCCCGTAGGCAATATATTTTATTTTACACCCGACATTCAAGGTGTGATTTAATAGGCACCTTTCTGAGTGTATTTCATAAATCAAACATTTTAGGAACTAAATTCTCATGTGTATAGCTCAAAATAACTATAACTTCAAATCATATAACATGATACAAAAATACAACTTTAATTAAATAAAGTTCCATCCATGAAATGGTAAACAACTTATGTATTAAAATAAACTTTTCTCATCCAACATTCTCTGTTATAAATATAAAATATCCATGTACTTTCCTTAGAATCCTTAATCACAGCTTGAAATAAATCAAGGAAATCATAGACAAAATCATCAAATATCATATATA
>CATIWO010106668.1:0-19977 GCA_949673435.1 Macaranga tanarius | reverse complement strand
TTGACATTTCATAAAATTATATTTGAAAGTTTAAATTTATTTTTAATCATCTCTTTATTTTTGTGGCATTTTAAAATACACATTTTTTGAAAAAACAATTAAAATAATATAATATTTAATTTTTTCTCAAATATTTTTAATCAGCAACACCTAAATGTAAGGATTTTGTCACTTATATGTTAAAGGCGAAAACCACGTGTCACTCAATTGCTAAGAAAATTCCTCACATTTAATGCCATTAGTGACTTTGTCACTTATATGTTAACGGCGAAAACCACATGTCACTCGATTGCCAAGAAAAACTCCTCATGCACAGATCGTAAAAAGAGTAAAACCACAAGGTATTTTTCCGTACTTTTCCTTAAATATTTTGTAAAATTCATTTCAAATAAATTTTAGTTGTTTATATTTGATAACATTAGTCATTTGAGACATGCATTCCTCACTTATTAATGCTATAATTTTTCAATAAAAATGAACCATATCATTAGTTTTTTATAATAAATTATAATTTTTTAATGTTTGAAAGGGTATTTAATCTTTTTTTATAGCACTGAACTGAAAAAAATAGCCTAACTCTAATAAATTTTTTTAAATGTTAATGGAATAAAAGTTGAGGGGGTCAAACATTCAACTTTTGAATAAGAGAGAGGTAAGTATTAATTAGGTCAAACCACAGGAAGGAAAACATAATTTGCTCTTACAATTTTAATATATAGATAAATATTATTTAGTCTAAATGTACCTATTAATTTTATATTCAATTAAATATCTACTTCGTCCATGCAAAATAAAAATTGAAAGGAAAAATTATTTGTTCTATCCTAAACTTTAGGTCAATTATCAATTGAATTTTATTTTAAAAGTCCCTTCAATTTGCTCCTTCAACTTTGTGAATTGTATCAATTCTATCCAATTTTACTTAGAGGATTTAATTGTATTTTTAGAAATTATTTTTAGATCCCTATACAATAAATTTAACACACATTCAATTTTTTTTTCTAAATTTTAAGAAAAAATAAAATTTAAAAGTATTCTCAAGTTTAAATCTTACCATTTTTAAAATATATTCAAATTTTAAATTTTTTACGTAAAATTTTAACTTTTTATGTATCAATAAAAAATAATAAGAAAAAATAAAAAAGTTATAACTTGTGAATCAATAAATTACATAAAATAATATTATTATAAACATAAATATAAATATAAAAGCAAGCACTTTTAGCTATCACTATAAATATTAATAAAATTTTATGTCCAAATATTTTCATTTTTTAGAAAAAATCAAATATTTTTTATTTATTGAGTAACATTTTTAGTATCCCAAAATTAATTTTTTTTCAAACCATACATTTCTAGCATTATTGCAATAGATTCCATATCAAGTGCAAGGTGTTCCTCCAGCCCATGAAGACAGGATAAATTGGATGTGGTTATCAAGGGTTGTTTTCCATTTTAGAAGAGTCTTTGCTTCATTATTAACAGCAGCAGCAGCAGCAGAAGCAGAAGTTGAAATGGGATCAAAAACAAAGAAATGAAAAATAGGAATTAGATAGAACAAAACTTGGAAAAGCTTACAGAATGGTTTCTTCTAAGAGGCTGCCATCACTATATGAAACTCAATGGGAAAGTATGCTGGTGGATCTTGAAGGGAACTCTTTAACATTAAAGTCTTTTTTTTAACCATCAATATTCAAAACTCATTACACTCTAATTAATACTGTTCAATTTGAATGAAATCCTTAGAGTACTCCCAACAACAAATTTAATCGAACTACATACATAAAGACTCAAACTAGAAATGTCAATCAAGCAAAAATAACTTATACCAACTGATTTTAATTATTATTGACTTTTTAAAAGTTCTTTTATATAGTATCTAGCACTCCAATCATTTTTTTTTTCACTTATGGATTATATAAATTGAATTGACTCAAGTAAACGAGGCTTAATTTATAAATAATTAATTACTATATTTATCAATATTACTAATTACATTTTAATGCTTAGAAATATATATATGTTAAGGGTTAACAGTCCCAATTATCATCAATCATACTTTAATTATTAATTGAATACTATCTGTTTAACTTGTGTTAATGTACCATATCAATTTTTCAAATTATTTCAATTGGACCCAATTTTCTAAAAAAAAAAATGTCACTTGACTCATTTTTTAATTGTCATGTATGTACCCGAATATTTAAAGTTATTTTGGATCAGAACTAAATTGTTATGAAAATAAGTTTGGAGGAAGGACTTAATTGAAAAAAATAAAGTTGAGGGGCTAAAAGGGAAATATAGCTAAACCGCCATATCTGTAACTTTTTTTTTAAAAAAAAGAGAAAATAGAAGGAATGAGTCGCGAGAGGAAAGGAAAGAAGAGAAGAATGGAGGAACCGACATTTCTGTAAGTGGACTTCTTTTCTCCAATCCTTTCATTTTGATACTTGTTTTTAATAGATTTTGAATGTTTTGGAATTGATTTTGGTGTCTGTTATTGAAATTTTAAAAAATTTGAATGTTGCTGCAGTGCGATCAAGCGGCGCCTGATTGCACTAAGACAATGCCTCATTGTACAAAGGCGAAGCCTCGGCCTATTTCAGGCCCTTAGGCGGTGCCTCAGTGGGCACTAAGGCGGCGTCTCAGTAGGCTAATAAGGTAGCACCTCAATGACATGAAGATGATCAGATGGCACCTCTGCACTATGCCTACACCTCAGTGGTTTAAAATGCTATTTTAAGTTGTTTCTAATCGATGTTTAACCTAAATTTGTGATATACGTGATTTACAAAGTAAATACAGAGTTTATTTGATCCGAAACATAAACAAATTTAAAAATATACTAGAATTGTGAGCACATGTACATTGAAAGGAAAGGTAGAATTAAGACCGTGCTCGGGTTACGACTGGGTTTTGTGAGATGTAAGACTGTGTCCGGGACATAGCAACTCATAAATGATTAATATAATAATGAGCATCAGTGCATATGGTACTAAGAGTTAGTAAGTCCATGTCGGGGACATGGCAGGGTTGGTAGTTGGGTACAACCGATGCTTGGCGCTGGGTACACATCTTACCTTGTAGATGTAAGCTGGTAAATGTGTAAAGCTAATGCCAGGGGCTAGATGCACATGTTACCTTATAGATGTAAATTGATAAATGTGTATAGCCGTTGTGTAACACTCCTACTATTATCAACTCTATTAGTATACTTAACTAATGAATTAATAATAATAGAGACAATACCACTAAAACCATAAAGGATCTCTTTAAAATCTAGATTCTATCTTAATAAAATTAACAGCTCTTAAATATTTTGCATCCACCATATCACTTTTATGATGTACAGTTACAATAAAAATATATATATAACGATACTTTCATCCACCAGAACTTATCCATAAAAGCAACATATATGAGTAAACTTAAAACTAATATTTATCAGTAGTCATTAAAAACATTCATCCATAATATTTATATTACTGTCTAAGATCATTCCTATTCATTTTATTGTTTACTAACCAAACATAGCGTGAGACATTTATAATAAGATAACATATCATAAATACATAAGTATTTGTACTACATCACCAAGTACAAGAGAAAATATATACATTATATATATATATATATATATATATATATATATATATATATAAACAAATTCGAGAGTATTAGATGCAAATAAAAATAACCTAATACATAGGTATCTATGAGCAAAACATCTCTCTCTCTCTAAGTCAGAACCTAAGCCGACCTAAACAAAATGATGATGATGGCGATGAACTGAAAGCTCCAACCCTGGCCACACCGTCCGACCTCTCTAGCTGCTAGGCTTAAAAATCTCCCAATGATAGCACAAGGGGTGTATAATAGCCTTTAACAAAAAGCCAAAATAATGTAAATGACTAACTCTACATCACACCCTTGAGATGGTGACCTGTACGTCAGTGGAGGTGGTGTGGAAGATGCGGAAAGTCGTACATATGTCGTCCAGATGCTCCTCTCGGATGGCAGAAAATCGAACCTCTGCGCCAATAGGCTAGACTATAATCCTAAAGACTAACTCGGCATCGGTATCATGGTGCACAATGTATCGGACTAAAGTCTCCACCTCGGTAATTTCGTATACTATAACCGCCCAATGAACATCCATTTCTTCCAGGGCTATAACCAAACTAAGCTGAAAATCCATTTTTAAAAAATGATAGTGAGTAATTCCGTGTTGAAATTACCTAGTGAGTAGCTAATAAATTCTTTTATAACACAATATAACCCATGGTACGCTTTACTTTAAAATGAATACACAATGTTGAAATTGATAAACTTAATATCCTAACATTCATACCAAAATATTATTTAAAATAGAAGTAAGCATGTAATTGAAACATTTAACCCAAAAGCTCAAATCACCTCATAACAAAATAAATAAACTCTTTTAAAATCATAAAAATAAATAAATAAAAGAAATAAATAAATAAATAACATTATTGGCTTAAACTTACATTAAAATATTTATGAGTTTCACCTTATGGGTGAAATTTAAATGCCATGAAAACTCATATAAAATTCAATATGAAGTTCCATAATTTATACTCTAAGCTGTTAATTTATTTAATTAAATTCCACTAAATTGTAAATCATTCTCTTTTGATAATTATATATTTTGATTGTCTTCTTGAAGTTGAGATTTTCATTCATTTGGGCATTCAACCTTATTTATTCCTGAACACGTTTTCTCAATTATTAATTCCATATAAATATTATTATTCAATTTATTTTATACCCAACTCTTCCCAGAGCATTAATAATATACAAATACAGATCTCTCACAAACAACTCAATTGCTATCCTCATGGCCCACACTGGCCAATTCATAATAATCGTTTCACAGTAACCTCGTATTCATACGGTATAACCACAAAGGATTCGCCCCAAAGGCATCTCCGAATCCCTGCGCTATCTCAAAAATAGTTATAGATTGAGTGGCCAACTCATCTTTTCCAACTCATCTTATACACACACACACACACACACAACCCTTACTTATTCATGTATTGATAAACATAATGTTTATGTAACATTTCATATTCATTGAAAGGTTAAAATTATATTGACTTTTCACAATACATCTTTATTATTGGATAATTCTCTTTTTATTCATTTACTTTACAACCTTACACACCAACATGATTTGTTGGATTTGCTTTAGCCCCTTTATCTAAGACTTTGAAATATATATGTAAGAAACTTCATTTCAACTTGAATAATTGATTACTAACTTGATATATATATATATATATCTTCTCTAATTGCGATATTCCTATTCATTCAAATGTTCCAGGTATTATTCTAGAGTTCAGTACAAATTTTCATTCAATTTAATTCAAAACTAGTCAAAATAGAGTGCAAGTCAGGCTATAGAGATGCCTCCTCTGTACAGAGGCACCACCTCTTTACAAAGGTGGGTGCCTCTAATGAGGTGTCGCCTCTTTCCTCAGGAGGCGTAGTCTGATCGACCTTTGGTTCAAAAGACATCAGAAAAAATCAACCAAACTTTAAATTTTTCATCATACAAAAATACAAAAACACTGAAATAACCACTCATGAACATTTATACACTATCATACAACCTTAAATCATCAAATAGATGTCTAGATCTACATACATAACTCCAAACCCTAGGTTTTCATAATACTTTTCAAATCAAATAAAAATATATAGTTTGTATTTAAAATGACTCACCGATTCTGATGATCAATTTGAGAAATTTTTGAAGAATTTATAACCCAATCTACAGTAACTCAAGCTCTTCTTCCTCTTCTACCCTTCTTCTCCTTCTTTTTCTTCTTCTTTTTCCCTTTTCTTCTTCTTCTTTCCTTCCTCCATACCTATCCCTGTAGAAGCTAACAACTCTCTTCCCTTATTTCCATTGTAGTCCTTGTTATTTTCTTTTCTTTATCTCTACATCCTTCAAATCTCAATTCTTCCAATCACCCCCTTCTTGCCTTATAATTTAGTCCAAATTCTATTTTTATTTCTTAACTTATATTTTTAATCATTCTTTCTCAAAAATAAAATTTTAATAATCACATCACAATAAATTTAACACACAAAATTAAATTTTTAACCATAATTAATTTAAATAAATATTCCTTACAAGGTCACGTATGTTACAATTCTTCCATCCTATAAAAAAAAATTCATCCTCAAAATTTGTACAAGCATATCATAATTTACAAAAGTTTTGGATGTTAATGTCTAACGTCCTCTTCTCGCTCCCATTTAGCTTCTTCATGACAATGATTCCTCCATAGCACTTTAACTAAAGGTATAATTTTATTTCTCAATACTTTTTGATATCTAGCTAAAATAGCTATAGGTTTTTCCTCATAACTTAAATTCTCCTTTAATTCCATAGGATGCTCTTTCAAAATATGAGCGGGGTCACTTCTATATCTTCTTAGCATAGACACATAAAACACATTATATACTCCTTCTAGAGTTGGTGGTGAAGCTAAATGATCGGCCACCAGTCCAATTCGTTCAATAACTTCATACGGCCCTATGAATCTAGGACTCAATTTTCCTCGCTTACCAAACCTTATTACACCTTTCTATAGAGATATTTTCAAAAATACTTTATCACCCACCTTAAATTCAATGTCAATTCTCTTAAGATTAGCATAACTCTTTTGTCTATCCTGAGCTGCTTTAAGATTGGCTTTAACTATTTGAATATTATACGTAGTGACTTAAACCAAATCAGGACCTAGGAACTTCCTCTCCCCTACTTCATCCAGCAAATAGGGGTCCTGCATCTCCTGCCATATAAAGCCTCGAATGGTGCCATATCCAAACTACTTTGATAACTATTATTATATGCAAACTCCATTAATGGCACCTGTTTATCCCTGTTTCCACTAAAATCTAAAGCACTAGCTTCTAGCACTTGAATAGTCCTTTTAGATTGTCCATCAGTCTGAGGATAGAAAGTAGTACTAAATCTCAATCTAATACCTAGTGTTTCCTATAAACTGGGATAAAATTTTAAAGTAAACCTCGGATCACGATCAAATACAATAGATACCGGCATTCCGTGTAACTTTATTATTTCCTTAATGTATAATTCTCCTAATTTATTCAAATTATAAGTTATCTTAATCAGTAGAAAATGAGTAGACTTCGTCAACCTATCCACAATCACCCATACTACATCATTTTCTTGTTGCGTTCTTGGTAGTCCTACCATAAAATCCATAGTTATATGCTCCCATTTCCACTCTAGTATTGGTAATGGTTGCAACAAACCAGCTTGATGTCTATGTTCAACTTTCACTTGCTGATACGTCAAACATTTAAAAACATATTCCGCTATATCCTTCTTCATTCCCATCTACCAATAATTCTTTTTTAAATTTTGATACATCTTGGTGCTTCCCAGATACATCGCATACGCAGAACAATATGCTTCTTCTAATATTTCTCTTCTCAATTCTTCTTTATTTGGTACATAAATTCTCTTTCCCATCCTTATAACTCCTTTTTTTATTGCAATTTAAATCTTTATTCTTTCTACTTTTTATATCTTCCATCCATTTCAGCACTTAATCGTTAATTCTTTGAGCTTGTGCAATCCTCTCCATCAATAATGGTCTCACTTTCAATGTAGTTATAACACCATCAGAGGTATCTATACTAAACTCAACATTCAATCTCCTAAGTTCAATCAACATGGGAATCCTAATAGCACAAATATAATGTATATTCCTAGTCAATTTTTGACTAAGAGCATCTGCCACCACATTAGTTTTACCTGGGTGGTATTCAATCGTGTAATCATAATCCTTTAACAACTCTACCCATCTTCTTTGTCTTAAATTCAGATCCTTCTGACTAAGGATATTCTTAAGACTTTTATGATCAATGAATATTTGGAAAGCTTCTCCATAAAGATAATGTCTTCATATCTTTAATGCAAAAACCATAACCGCCAATTCCAAATCATGCGTGGGATAGTTTTGCTCGTGAGGTCTCAGTTGTTTGGATGCATAAGTAACTACCTTGCCCTCTTGTATCAACACACAACCTAACCCTTATTTTGAAGCATCGCTATACACCATAAATCTACATCCTTCTATAGGTAGTGTCAAAACAGGAGCAGTAGTCAACTTTTTATTCAAAATTTCAAATCCCGTTGACATTCATGAGTTCAATTAAACCTTATATTCTTTCTCAATCATTTAGTCAGAGGTGATGCAATTATTGAAAAATTAACAAATCTCCTATAATATCTTGTCAACCCCAAGAAACTTCTAACTTCTATCATACTTGTGGGTGGTTCCCAATTTACTATAGCTGCAATCTTATTTGGATCCACATACACTCATCCTACAGATATCACATGACCTAAGAAAACCACCTTATCCAACCAAAATTCACACTTGCTAAACTTGGCATAAAGTTGTTTATCTCTTAAAATACCTAACATAATCCTTAAATGCTCCTCATTCTCCAATGTAGACTTGGAATACACAAAAATATCATCAATGAATACAATTACAAACCTATCCAAGTAAGGTTTGAATACTCAGTTCATTAAATCCATAAAAAGTTGTCAGTGCATTCGTAAGTCCAAACGACATTACTAAAAACTCCTAATGCCCGTATCTTGTTCTAAAAGTAGTTTTTGGAACATCGGACTCCTTAATCCTCAATTAATGGTATCCTGACCTCAAATTTATTTTGGAAAACACTGTGGCTCCCTGAAGTTGATTAAATATATCCTATATCCTCGGCAATGGATACTTATTTCTAACAGTAACCTTATTCAGTTGCCTGCAATCTATACACAACCTCATAGACCCATATTTCTTTTTGATAAACAACATAGGTGCTCCCCAGGGAGAAAAACTTGGCCTAATGAAGCCTTTATCTAATAACTCTTGCAACTAAACTTTTATTTCTTTCAATTCTGATGGAGCCATCCTATATGGAGCTTGAGAAATGGGTGCCATACCTAACAATAACTCAATCTCAAATTCAATATCTCTCTCAGGTGGTAATCCTAGTAGTTCCTCTATAAACACATCCTCAAATTCATTTACAATAGACCCATTTTGCAATTATGTTTCTTCCTTCCTTTTATCAACCACAAAAGCCAAATAGGTATCATATCCTTTTTTAAGATATTTTATAATTGTCATAGCTGAAACTATCTTAGTTGGAACCTTTCCGTTTTCTCCCACAAAATATATTTTTCTACCATCCTCCTTTTCAAACATCACCTTCTTCTTAAAATAATCAACATTCACTCTATAACGACTTAATCCATCCATACCTAAAATTGCATCAAAATCACTCAGGGGTAAGGGCATAAAATCACATTCTAACACATCTTCTCCTATCTTCACTACAACATTTCTAACGATCTTATCACAAATCACATTAACTCCCATGGGCATGCTAACCAACACAGGTTCATCTCTATTAAATAATTCTAGCTTATTATGCATAGCAAACGTAGAGGATATAAACGAGAATGTTGCACCCATATCAACTAACACACAAGCTAACTTATTGCAAATAAAAGTCATACCCTTAATGACATCCGGTGAATTATCAGCCTCCTTCTCAGTTACTGCATAAATTCTCACTTATTGTATGTTATCAATAGGGTTGATTTGTCCTAAAGGTCTCTCTTGAGCTTATGGAGCCTTACTAGCTTTGCTTCTTACACCAGTAGTTCTTGCAGCAATGGGAGGTCTTCTTGCTCTTCCAGGTCTAGGGGTATTTGACCCTTGTATTGAGGGTTCCCTTACAATACCCTTAGTACACTCCCAAGCATAGTGTCTCATCTCATTGCATTTAAAGCATCTCACATTACTCTTACTACAACTGCCCACATAATTTATTCTACATAAGTTACACCAAGGCATTACCACTCCTCCTCTCATAGCATTTCCAAAGCTATTAAGTCTGAACGAGGGTGCTGGTTGCCTTATAGACATCTGACTACCCTGTGGTAGAAAGTTTCCTTTTGATCGCACGTTATTTCTCGAATAAGGATTAAATCTTGATTTTTGATTATTATTACCCCTCCAAGATTGTCTTGAAGATCCCTCTTGATGATGAGATCTAGCCTTATTTGCAGATTCTAGCTCATTGTCAAGCCTTTTCTATTCCATCACCTTTTCAACCTAACCTCAAAAATTCATACCAGTATAAAAAGTCAACTTTCCTCTCAGGGATACATGTAGTCCATCTCAAAACTTTTCACTTTTAGCTTCCTCCGTGGGGTAAATATCCTTCGCATATTGATACAAATCTTAAAATTTATCTGTATATTCTCTGACGGACATCGATCCTTGCACTAAATTCATGAATAAAGCCTTTCTCTGCTTTTGAAAAGTCTCTATTAGATATTCTCTACCAGATTCTTCCTTAAAAATTTGTCAGGTGAAAGCTTCCCCATAGAGGTTCCTTATACTCGTCAGCCAATCATCCGCTTTCTCAAACATAAGGCCATATACATTGTTTACCTTCTTTTTATCACTAAGTTGCAATGTATTGAAGGCTTTTTCCATTGTTTTGACCTATTTATCTACTTATCCTGGATCTAGAGTACCGTGGAAGTCGTAAGCCCCATACTTCTTTGCATGTTCAATGATATCCCCAGGCTTCCTATACCTCTCACATTCTGTCATCACCGTTGCAATTTTTCTAGCTAAATCGGTAGCATTTCTGTGTACTACCGGAGCTACAGGTCTATTTGGCACATTTCTAGGCATCTCCGGTGGTGGTGCTTGATAAACATTTCTTGCTCTCCTAGGCACATTTTCAAATATTGAAATAGATTCAGCTGGTGCAGAACTTCTTTGTAAATTAGCTACCTGTTTGAACACCAAGGAGATCATACCCCTCGTTACCAACAGAAGTTGAGGATGGAGATGTTTCTCTTAAAGATGTTCGACTCCTAACAACAATATTCACTAGCTCAACTAGCCTTACTCTATCTGGTTGGATATCACATCCTTCGCCTCTACCTCTACTCCTACCATGACCTCGACCATGACCTCTACCCTGACCTCTAACTAGTCCACCTCTAGTTCTTACCATTTTCTGAAAATCAAAATCACAAAAATTTAGAAATTTTTCATCATCACTATATATATACATCCCACAATTAATATTCACTAACTCAATACTTCTTACTATCTATAACATATAACATAATATTTCTTAGTGTTTACAAAACCTAATGACCTTAAGCTCTGATACCAATAAAATGTAACACTCCTACTATTATCAACTCTATTAGTATACTTAACTAATGAATTAATAATAATAGAGACAATACCCCTGAAACCATAAAGGATCTCTTTAAAATCTGAATTCTATCTTAATAAAATTAATAGCTCTCAATACTTATGCATCCACCATATTACCTTTATGATGTAAATTTACAATAAAAATATATATATAACGATACTTTCATCCACCAGAACTTATCCACAAAAGCAACATATATGAGTAAACTTAAAACTAATATTTATCAGTAGTCATTAAAAACATTCATCCATAATATCCATATTACTATCTAAGATGATTCCTATTCATTTTATTGATTACTAACTAAACACAGCATGAGACACCTTTAATAAGATAACATATCATAAATATATAAGTATTTGTACTACATTACCAAGTACAAGAGAATATATATATATATATATATATATATATATATATATATAAATTCGATAGAATTATATGCAAATAAAAATAACCTAATACATAGGTATCTATGTGCAAAGAATCTCTCTTTCTCTCTAAGTCAAAACTTAAGCCGACCTAAACAAAATAATGATGATAGTGATGAACTGAAAGCTCCAACCCTGGCCACACCCTCCGACCTCTCTAGCCGCTAGGCTAAAAAATCTCCTAATGATAGTACAAGGGGTGTATAATGGCCTGTAACAAAAAGTCAAAAAGATACAGATGACTAACTCTGCATCACACCCATGAGAGGGTGACCTGTACATCAGTGGAGGTGGTATGAAAGACGCGGAAAGTCGTACATATGCCATCCAGATGCTCCTCTCGGATGGTAAATAATCAACCCTCTACTCTAATGGGCTGGACCATAATCCTAAAGACTAACTCGGCAATGATATCATAGTGCACAATGTATCAGACTAAAGTTTCCACCTCGATAATTTTGTATACCATAACCGCCCAATAAACCACCATTTCTTTCAGGGCTATAACTAAACTAAGCTAAAAATCTATTTTTGAAAAATAGTGGTGAGTAATTCCGTGGGAAAATTACCCAGTGAGCAACTAATAAATTCTTTTATAACACAATAGAATTCATGGCACGCTTTACTTTATAATGAATACACAACGTTGAAATTGATAAACTTTATATCCTAACATTCATACCAAAATATTAATTAAATAAAAGTAAGCATGTTATTGAAACATTTAACCCAAAAGCTCAAATCACCTCGGAACAAAATAAATAAACTCTTTTAAAATCATATAAATAAAATAAATAAATAAATAACATTATTGGCTTAAACTTACATTAAAATATTTATGAGTTTCACCTTATGGGTGAAATTTAAATGCCATGAAAACTCACCTAAAATTCAATATGAATTTCTATAATTTATACTCTAAGCTGTTAATTTATTTAATTAAATTCCACTGAATTATAAATCATTCTCTTTTGATAATTATTTAATTCGATTGTCTTCTTGAAGTTGAGATTTTCATTCATTTGGGCATTCAGCCTTGTTTATTCCTGAACACGTTTTCTCAATTATTAATTTCATATAAATATTATTATTCAATTTATTTCATACCCAACTCTTCCTAGAACATCAATGTTATACAAATATAGATCTCTCATAAACAACTCAATTACTATCCTCATGGCCCACACTGGCCAATTCACAATAATCGTTTCACAGCAACCTCGTATGCATACGGTATAACTATAAGGATTCACCCCAAAGGTATCTCTAAATCCCTGTGTTGTCCCAAAGACAGTTATATTTTGAGTGGCCAACTCATCTTTCCCAACTCATTATATATATAAGATATATATATATATATATATATATCTACACACACACACACACAACCCTTACTTATTCATGTATTGATAAACATAGTGTTTATTTAACATTTCACATTCATTGAAAGGTTAAAATTATATTTACTTTTCACAATACATCTTTATTATTGGATAATTCTCTTTTTGTTCATTTACTTTACAACCTTACACACCATCATAATTTGCTGGAATTGCTTTAGCCCTTTATCTGAGACTTTGAAAAATACATGTAAGAAATTTCATATCAACTTGAATAATTGATTACTAACTTGATATATATATCTTCTCTAATTGCGATATTCCTATTCATTCAAATGTTCCAAGTGTTATTCTAGAGTTTGGTTCAAATTGTCATTTAATTTAATTCAAAACTAGTCAAAATAGAGTGCAAGTCAGGCTACAAAGGCGCCTCCTTTATACAGAGGTGCTGCCTACCAGCTACAGAGGCGGGTGCCTCTGATAAGGTGTCACCTCTTTCCTCAGTAGGCGCCACCCTTATAGTGATCAGGCGCTGCCTGATCGACCTCTAGTTCGACAGGCAGCAGCAAAAATCAACCAAACTTTAAATTTTCATCATACAAAAGCACAAAAACACTAAAATAGCCACTCATGAACATTTATACACTATCATACAACCTAAAATCATCAAATAGATGTCTAGATCTACATACATAACTCCAAGCCCTAGGTTTTCATAATTATTTTCAAATCAAATAAAAATACATAGTTTGTATTTGAAACCACTCACCGATTCTGATGATTAATTTAAGAAATTTTTAAAGAATTTGCAACCCAATCTACAATAACTCGAGCTATTCTTCCTCTTCTACCCTTCTTTTCCTTCCTTTTCTTCTTCTTTTCCCTTTTCTTCTTCTTCTTTCCTTCCTCCATACGTATCTCTGCAGAAGCTAACAACTCTCCTCCTTTATTTCCACTTTAGTCCTTGTTATTTTATTTTCTTTATCTCTACATCCTTCAAATCTCAATTCTTCCATTCACCATATTCTTGCCTTACAATTTAGTCCAAATTCTATTTCTATTTCTTAACTTATATTTTTAATCATTCTTTCTCAAAAATAAAATTTTAATAATCTCACCACAATGAATTTAACACATAAAATTAAATTCTTAACTATCATTAATTTAAATAAATATTTCTCACAAGGTCACATATGTTACACGTTGCTAGGGGCCGAGTACATATTTTATCTTATAGATATAGGGTTGATGAGTGTGTATAGCTGTTGTCTAGGGCAGGATACACATTCTACCCTATGGATGTAAAGTGATTTAATATGTAAGTGTGTATGGCCATTACTTGGGGCAGAGTATACATTCTCTCTTGTAAATGTAAGACCACATCTAATGTATATGTTATTCTACTACCTAGGGCCAGAAATATATATTAATTGGGATTTGGCATTTGAGTTAATGTTGGTCTAAATATTGATTACACTTAAGTGGTCATATGCATACCGATCGACTTCATGGTATTGCGTTCTGTGTAATATCGGATTACGGATCACATTAAACCCGATATCACCATAATATATGTATAGTTAACTTTGATAGTGCTATTATGATCTTCTTTCTAAATTTTGTGTTTGAGCTTTCATCTTTTAAGATATTGAGATTCATTGTGTTTGAGCTTTCATCTTTTGAGATATCGAGATTCATTAAAATATTTCGTTTCTTATTAATTTATTCACTCACTGAGTATTTTCCACCTTAAATACTCACCACTCCTTATTGTTAAATTTTTCAGAGTTGAGTGGTTGTCTGGAAGATAGCTAGATATTTAATAATGGAAGCAGAAGCAGTGAAGAATCTCAAGAATATTATTTAGATAGAATATTTGGTAATAGTATGTTATAGTTTTAAAAAGTTGTAAAATTAATGACTTGTATTGCGAGATTTGTGTATAATAGTGATGGAGAAATTTTGGAATGTATCATATTCATATGATTAAGAGTTAACTAGTTGATGATTAAGAAATAAGTAATACTCGGCTATATCAGTACTTAAGTTAGGAAGGTCAAGTGTGCGACCTTCTAATAAGAGTATTGGTGGAGTTGAGCATTACATTAATTTTCATTAAAAAAAACTAGGATTTAAAAAGATCGATCTAACCAATAACCAAATTTAGCCACCAAAAATTTTCATAGTTTTTATTTCAATTCCATCGAAAATTTTATTTTATTTCAAAATGAATTTTAAAAAGATTCCAGTTACTTTTAATCTTATACATTAGATTTAAATATATATTTTATAAAGGTCATTTCAAATGGATTTTATGCTTTATTCTATCATAGTTGATATAGATTTAAAATTCAAACTAATATTCCATTTAATAAAAATACCAATTTAATCAAATGTTACATAATAAAGTAGCAATAAAATAAAAGAATAAAAGTATTTTAGGAAAAAAATGATAAAAATTAGCATTTTATTCTTGTGAAAACTACAGATGTGATATTATGGAATTAATTTTTAAATTCAAACTAGTTTGTTAGAATTTGATTTAATTATATATAGTTTCACAAATTTAAAAATTAGAATTTCAAAATAAACATATTAAACTTATATTTGCAAATAAATTATATAAAAAATTTTATAATTTACTTGCACCAAATATACACATTAAATAATTTTAAAAATTATTTTAATTTGTTCATCAATTAGGTCTTTTACTTTTTGAGTGTGAAAATGAAAAAAATAATTAAGTGGATAACTTTTTCTGAAAATAATCTTATAGTAATTTTTTAAATTATATTTAGATTTTTTCTTAAAATATTGAATATAATTAAAATAAATTTAAAATTGATATAATAAATTGAGACAATATATAAAAAAAGAATTTAATTAACAATTACAGAATAGTTTATGATAGTTAATTTAACAATTTCCTCCTACAGTTTATTTTAATCGTTTATACTTACTGAGCTAACATTAAAAATTTAATGTTGACTTGAAATCGACATTGATATTTTCCTGGAAAATTTTGAAACATATCTTTCAAAACTGGACTTTTATGTCTAAGAATTAATGCATGTACTATCATAAGAAAAGGGATCCAGTGTCTACGTTTTATGTCATCTTCCAAGTCATCTTCCAAGTCAATTGTGGGTATACTTTGTTTAATTCCCTATATTATATAAGTTTCAACTTATATCATAAGGAAAGGGATCAAATCAAATTCTTTTTTAGTGCTGATTTTACACCCTTTTAAGTAGTGCCACAGCTTTCAGATTTGATTGAATCAAACTTGTCTTCATAAAAAAGAAAAAAAAAATCTTTCATGCTTGGATGACACGGCTTATCAAACTAAATTAGCAATTAAAATTTATTTACATTGATAAAATTTATAAATAATCACAACAACATGTTGTATGTAAATTGTTAATTAAATATAAATTATGCTAACAACACATGTTTCTGATGAAGTAAATATAAATGTCTATCGAATGACTTATTGTTGGCTAGCTCGGTTATAGGTTTTTTAATTATAGTGTCACTCCTCAGCTATATGTCACACCCGCTCCTCTAGCTAAAGAGTCAGGCGCGACATACTATGCTGAGCTGATGCTAATGCCATAAATAAAATTTTAAACCTCAAGTATCAAGATGGACTCAAAATAAAACTGTCATTATACATTCTAAGAATCTTTTTCAAGAATCTCATATTTATCATAATACAAGTCCATTTACTAATTAATAGTTAAATCTTAAAAGTATTACAAAAGTTCAGATTCTGAAATAAATTGGCTCAACCTCTTTATAGACACTAGATGGGCACCAAATTGTTTTACTAGCCACTGTTGATGCTACTCTGCTAGACCTGAAAATATTTTAAAAATAGGAGGGTAAGTACAAAAATACTCAGTGAGTGGACTAATTTTAAATACAATAAATTAAAGTGGGAACACTAGCTATATGCTAAAATAATTATAAAGATATTAATAAAACTGCTTGAATATAATAATAAATAATAAATACACTATTGATATATCATAATACAATATTTATATGCATAAATTGACTTCTTGCTAGCTAAAATAATATAATGCTTTAGCTAAACAACTTCCTTACAAGCCAAGTTAAGACTGAAACTGTCACACTCTCACTTCTATTTACTCCATTAATAAACATGATTAAAGACTTAATGATATTAAAAAATCTCTTAACAACAATATTACAATACGTAAATACTAATCTTTAAAACTATCTCAATGTACATTTCAAGATTTACATTTTATTTTACAACAAGTTCTATTCTCATTCTTCAAATATAAGATCTTCATCTCATCAATCTTCTTTACTGTCATGGTCCGTGGTATTGCCATCTCTCACTGCTGACTAAGCAGATATCAAACACCTATACTAAAAATTTTAAAACAAAATGAGTGTGAGTAATTTCAAAAGAAAATTACCCAGTGAGTGGATAAAACATCATTTTGAAACATTATCATAAGAAATCTTTAAAAACCAACTTCCAGTAGTTTCAAAACTAAGAACCAATGAACTTCAAAAAATTTATTCACATTCAAATAAATCTCAATTTTAAAAACAACCACATCCATTACTCGTTCAAATATTTCATAAAATCTCCTTTTGTATATGTATTTATTTACTGAAATAATATGGATTTAAATAAACATCAGTATTCAATAAATACGCTATATTAATATTTATATAGCATCACCAACTAACATTTCTCTTATATAATCAGGAATTCAGACATAAAATAATTCATCACTAATTCAAGTAGTATATTAAAAGAAAAATCAGTAAAGGAAACAAATCATCACTTCACCATACATTATTGGATAATGTACTTAATCATACTAACAACAAAATCATCGTCAATATACACCATCCATTAAAAATTATTAACTAGGAGTACTTTATACACATACACATTAATTTAAGCGCAATATCATTCAACACTATAATATCCTGCAAGCATTTATTCATTTACAATACCCATGATAGAATTACTTAAGTGTGATCAGCACTTAAGCCCAAAATGACTCAAAAGTCAATCTAACCTGATATATGTAGTTGGCCCCAGGAAACAGCTCTACATATATCTCAGATGTAATCTTACATCTTCATAGCAAATTATGCACCAATAGCTATACACGGTGTATCCGGCCCCTGGCAACGGTTATACAAATCCGCTAACCTTATCTTACGAAGTATTATGTGCATCCGGCCCTAGGCATCGGTTACGCACATATACCCACTCACATTATAATAACATGTATATCCGGCCCCAGACAACGGCTATACACATTCACTAACTTAATCTTATGAAGTATCATGTACATCCGACCCTAGGCATCGGCTATACACATATATCCACTCACTTTATAGTAACGTGTGTATCCAGCCACAGGCAACGGCTACTCATGTTCATCCATTTCAATTATAAATTAGCGTATGTGCTACTTAACCATAATCCTATGTGGTAATATGTGTATCCAGCCCCAGGCAACGTCTTTACACATTTACCAACCATTTTTCCAACATAGACATATATCTCTGCATAATATTACGTGTATTCGGCCCCCGGCGTCGAATATACACCTCTACGAATCTTCCATGTCCTCGATAAGGAATCTCAATTCTTAGGGTTTTATTCAATTAAAATTACATTACTTTCTTTTAGGAGTTCTCGAGTATTCTAGCATCATTGGTATCTCATTGTGCCTCTCGTATAAAACATCATTCTCAAACTCCATATTTTCTCATATTGGATTCCACTAAAGTATTTCAAATTTTTTTTAGTCTCTATATTGGATACTTGAACATCATCCCTATTAACTAAAACATCAAATATTATAATGTCTCCATTTAACTTTCCATCTCTAGATTTGACCTATCCTTACCAAAAAGAAATAAGGTTGGATATGTATATATTTTTACTTAATCTCTCATTATTCCTTTTCTTTAGGATTGAAATCTTAGTTCCACTTAATTATACTGGATACTTTACTTTAATTATCATTTCCTTATTTTATTATCTTTCCGACCTCATTGTTAACGAACATACTTTAGTCTCTACTCAGAGACTTTAAAATTCCCATAATTCATTATTCTATTTCTTAAGTTAATAAGTCCTCACTAAGAAGGAGTAAGTTCATATACACCTATGTGGTAGGATGTATATTTGGCCCTAGGCTTCGACTATACATAACTACCCAATTCTACCATGCCTCATACACGAACTCTCTAATTTCTAGTGCCATGCACACTTTAAACTATAATTTCAACTAAAACTTTGAAGCCCCAAACGGAGGCCTAAATGGTCGAATTTGAACATCAAAATGGGGTTCATCGGGTTCCCTTAATGAAGGCCATATAGCTCTCTATGTTAGCTTCGATTTGATATGTTACGT
Source organism: Macaranga tanarius (assembly GCA_949673435.1). Lineage (NCBI taxonomy): Eukaryota > Viridiplantae > Streptophyta > Magnoliopsida > Malpighiales > Euphorbiaceae > Macaranga > Macaranga tanarius. The sequence goes on along the minus strand of CATIWO010106668.1, from coordinate 450 downwards.
GTCACACCCGCTCCTCTAACTATCGAGCCGGGTGCGACTTGCTATACTGAGCTGACATACTAATGCTATAAATATAATATCAATCCTCAATCATCAAGATGGACTCAAAATGAAATTTTTGATTATACATATCATAAATCTTTTACAACAATCTCATATTTATCATAATACAAGTCCATCTACTAATTAATAAATAAGAACTTAATAATACAAAAGTCTAAAATAATTAAAAGTATTGGCTCAACCTCGTCTAAATACGGATGGGCACCAAAAAGATCTACTAGCTACAACGGATGCTACTCTGCTCGATCTGAAAATATTTTAAAAACAAAAGAGGGTGAGTACAGAAATACTCAGTGAGTGGACTAACTTTAAATATAATACTTTAAAAGTGGAAACACAAGCTATCAGCTTAAGATAAATATAATCATATCAATCAAACTACTTGAT
>CATIWO010106667.1:0-11330 GCA_949673435.1 Macaranga tanarius | reverse complement strand
TCCCACTATCGATATCACATACCGATCAAGGAAAATAGATAGAGGTGATAGTCTATGGATTAATACTACCCATGTATTAATCCTACGACTATGAACTTTTATAGTACAAGTACTAAATAAGTTTCACTCATATTATCAACTCTTGACAATAAACTTATCTAACATTGTACTAAGGGTCAATATTCAAATAAACAAATACTTTGATCCAAATGAATATTTCATTGCCATGGGGATAAATATACAATGTCTATATACATGAATGGCTATAGGGCACATCTACACTAACAAATGAAGGTTCGAGATTTTGAAAGAAAAGCTAGTCACTACGCCAATATTGACGTTGCTAGTGGAAGGAGGTCATTGTGTGGTGTATAGTGATGTTTCGAAGTAAGGGCTAGGTTGAATATTGATGCAAGATGGAAGAGTAGTAGCATATGCATTAAGACAATTGAGACCACATGAGCAGAACTATCCCACGCATGACTTAGGAATAGTGGCAGTAGTATTCACGTTGAAAATATGGAGACATTACTTATATAGAGTCACGTGTCAAATATTTACAGACCGTAAGAGCTTCAAGTATGTTTTAACTCAGAAAGAGTTAAAATTGAGGCATATATGCTGGGTAGAATTGCTAAAGGACTACAATTATACGATAGAGTGCCACCCAGGAAAGGCGAATGTGGTTGCGAATGCCTTAAGTTGGAAATCAAGTGGGAGTTTGTATTATATCTACGCTGTTAGGATGCCATTGTTGATTGAATTAAGGAAGTTAGATACTGAGTTTAAAGTAGACACCACTGGTGGACTGATAGTTACCTCAAGAGTAAGGTCAATTCTAATGGAAAGAATTTTAGCAGCACAGCGAATAGATGAAGAAATAAAAAAGTTGTGTAGTGATGCAAAAAGTGGAAAGGTGAAAGAGTTGAGTTGTAGCGAAGAAGGAATTTTGAAATTTAGAAGTAGATTATATGTGCCAAACATAGATGAATTAAGATGAGAAATAATGGAAGAGGCACATTGTTCGGCGTATACTGTGCATCCAAGAAGTATAAAGATGTATAGAACATTGAAAGAAAGTTATTGGTGGAAAGGAATGAAGGGTGATGTAGCTAAATTTATATTAAAATGTTTGACTTATTAGCAGGTGAAGGTGGAGCATAAACATCCTACTGGATTATTACAATCTTTACCAATTCCTAAATGGTAGTGGGAATATATTATAATGGATTTTATGGTAGGATTACCAAGAACACAGCAAGGAAATGATATTGTATGGGTAATTATTGACTGTTTGAGAAAGTCAGAACACTTTTTACCTGTTAAAGTCAGTTACAACTTGAACAGATTGGTAGAGCTATATATGAAAGAAATCGTAAGATTACATGGAGCACTAGTATCGATCGTATCATATCACGATCCAAGATTCACATCATCATTCTAGCCAAGTCTGTAGGAAGCTTTAGGTACTAAATTAAGGTTTAGTACAACTTTCCATCCTCAAACCGATGGTTAATCTGAATACACCATACAGATATTAGAAGATATGCTTAAATCTAGCGCGTTAGATTTTGGAGGTAATTGGGATAAGAAAATACTATTAATGGAATTTGCTTATAACAATAGCCACCAAAGTAGTATCGATATGGCACCTTTTAAAGCATTCTATGGAAGAAAGTGTAGAACTCCAATCTGCTAGGAGGAAGTCGAAGAAAGAAAATTTTTGGGCCTGAAACTTATGCAAATGACTACGGAGAATATTTAAGTAGTTCGAGCAAATTTGAAAACTGCACAAGATAGACAAAAAAGCTACGCCAACCTTAAACAAGCCAATATCGAATATGACATTGGTGAAAGAGTGTTTTTAAAGATATCACTGTGGAAAGGTGTATTAAGATTTGGCAAACTCGGTAAATTAAGCCTAAGATTTATTAGACCATATGAAATACTCAAACGCTTTAGGCCGGTAGCTTATCAATTAGCTTTAGCTCCTAGTTTATCTAGAATTCATGATGTTTTCTATGTGTCGATGTTGAAAAGATATAAAAGTGATCCTCCTCACATGCTACAAGAACAACCGGTGGAGTTAAAGAAGAATTTGAGATACGAAGAAGAGCTAATATTAATTTTGGCAAGTGATAAAAAGGTATTGCATAATAAGGTTGTTCCTTTTATCAAAGTATTGTGGAAGAATCATTCTCGTGAAGAAGCTACATGGAAATGAGAGGAGGATATGAGACAATAATATCTGTATCTATTCTCTTCAGGTGCGAATTAGATTAAAAATAAGCATTCTCCAAATTTTGAGGATGAAATTTTTTAAGTGGAAGAGAATTATTATGTCCGCAACTGAATAATTAAAGTTATTTTGGGTCAGGAATAAATTATAAAGGAAATAAGTTTAGAGGAAGGACTTAATTGAAAGAAATTAAGTTAAAGGACTAAACTGTAAAATGGCATAAACCGTCATTTTTGTAGATAAGAAGAAAAAAAAGGGGACGCTGCGAAGGAGGAAGGAGATGGAAAAAGAAGAGGAGAAACCTACATTTTTATGAGTGGATTTCTTTTCTTCAATCCTCTGATTTTTAGTTGTTTTGAGAATTGATTTTTGAGTTGTTGAATGAAATTTGAAAATTTGAACGTTGCAACAGTATGATCAGGCGGCGTCTGATTGCACTAAGGCGGTGCCCAAGTGCACTGAGGTGATGCCTCAATCCATCAAGGCCCTAAGGCAGTGCCTCTGTGAGTTACAAAGGTGATGCCTCTTTATGCTACTAAAGCGGTGCCTCAGTGGCCACAAAGGCGGCGCCTCTGCACTGAGCCTATGCGTCAGTGGTTCAAAATGCTGTTTAAGTTGATTTAGATCGGTTTTAACCTTAATTTGCAATATATATGATATACAGAGTAATACAGAGTTTTAATTTGATTATAAATATAAATAATTATAAAATGTGATGATTTTATGAGCACAAGTACATTAAAAAGGAAAGGTTGTAGTAAGATTATGCTCGAGGTACGGTTGGGTTCTGTGAGACATAAAACTGTATCCAGGACACAGCAACTCACGTGTGATTGATATTTTTGTACCTGGGGTATAATGAAGAATTGACGCAAATGAGATATGTGATTATGATAACTGTGTTTGAGACAGCGCTCGAAATTCATTAAATCCTTTGGGGCGAATCTGAGTGGTATATAAATGTATGTATACCTAGATTGAAAATTCAATGTGCTAACTGGTACCCACCACATCGATAACAACCTGACCTATTCCTGATCATATTTGGCAAATTGTATTATGTTGTACTGTGCTGTGTACAATATGAGGATGAAATTTTAAAAGGAAAGTTTAATTGAAATGTGTGAAAGAAAAAAAAGTTTAACCTCCGGAAAGCTGGATTTGAATCTTTGAAGAATTATTTAATATAATTCTTATGATTTGATTATAAACTTGTTTAATCTGTATGGATTATTTTATGAGTAAAGTGGAAATAATTTGATTATTTTCAAAATGATCTGGTTATTGATTATTCCTGTTGTTTCTTGAGACAGTATTGTAGTCTGTCTACTCACTGGTTATTTTCTTGAGAAAATACTCACCATTCTATTTTCATTTTCTTTTTCAGCATAGGTTAGTTATTGTCTATAGTGTAAATTGTATGGTGATCCTCTAGATGACGATGACCTATGATGTGGATAGAGCAGAGATAGAGGTCCGCTTCTTCACCCGACACAATGTAGATTCTATTTTATCCTTCAGAGTGTCTCTAGAGCTTATAGCTTTGAATAATCATACTTAGACTGAGAGACAGAACTTTTTAGATGACTGCTTGACAGTGGTGACGGTATTCCCCCACACTTAGACCTTGCTTGCCCTCAGGCAAGAAACAAAGATCTAAGTGGGAAAACAAAAACTTTATCTTCTCTAAAATAGATGTAGTTATCCCAATAAGTCATCTTAACCATGAAAGGAAGTTAAGAAAAAGATAGTTAATAAGTAAACTTTCAATGCTCAATAATGATAGAGAAAACAAGTTTCATAGCATAAGCAATAAGTTTAATAATTTATCTTAATTTATTAAGGATAAAATCAAGAATATAAAGTCAATGAGCTAACCAAGCTATCTAGCCATAATGTTCATTCTTCAAACTTAGGATTTCTAAGAACAAAAGTAGCCATTGGATAAGGATTAAGCACACGCACTAACTCACATTTCTCATGGCATTTTTAGACACATTTTTTTATTTTCACTAGTGGGTGCATTTTATGCTCCATCTCACTGGTTTTTTTCTTTTCTTTTTTTTAACGGGTACATTTTATGCTCTATCCCACTAATTTTCTTTTACTACTACTAATCCTTGTGATGTCACACATTCTTTCCAAATGAATGTAATTAAGGAGCATACTCACTTACACAAAACTTACTTGAAATGCATCACATCAACAAACATCAATTTTCTCTTTTGTTTTTCAAAAATTTTTCAATTTAATTTTTTTCGTTCGTATCCTCATCCATTATTGAAAAGCTAGTTACTCATATTATGGCTATAGTTTCCCTAAGGCTACTTAAATCCTTAAGACCTAAACTTAAGTCCTTACCATCCTAGCCTTAAGCATAGTTAGAAAATTGACTAAATATTTTCTAGACCTTGAAAATAATAAAAAGAGATAAAAAGAAAAACTTAAGACTTATACTAAATGAAACTTTAAAATTCTACCAATTGAGCATAAAAAGATAATTATTAACATTCCATAAAGATAGAACCTCAATTATAATCAACATGAACTTAGAAAAGAAACTACTTATGAATGTGGAGAAGATAAAATGACACAAAATAAAGGATAGATGCACATGTACATTAACATAAACATAATAAATATAACTAAATAATAACTACTAACATCTTCTAAATAATAACGAAACAAAATGAAACAATAATTACAAAACTATAAAAACAAAAATAAAATTAAGGCCTAAAAACAACATTTCTCTACCCTAAGTTAATAAAAATTCTAAACAAATTCCCCGACAATGGTGCCAAAATTTGATGTAAGTCAAATATAATACCCTAGTCTCTAAGACTAAGTATAAAGCAAGTAGGGTGTCGAGCACTCAGGAATTTAGAGCAATTTTATATTAATCGAGTAGATACTTAGATGGATAGGAAAATGCTAGAAAAGAAGATATTAAATTGTTCTAACTAATCTAAAGTTACTAAAGAATTATAAATTACACTAACTAATCTAAATATTCTAACAATAAATTCAAGTAAGGTTTATTAGAAATACAACTCAGAATTAATCAAAGAACTAAAATAATTAATAAACACATGCAATAAATGGAGAATGTGACCTAAAATCCTTAAGAGCAACTCTCGTTGTCAAATAAAGGTATTTCCATCTAGAGTCTACAAGCACTCTCATTTCATTGTAGAGATAAACAAAAACTATGAAGTTCTTTGCCAATCCTTTAACCCCTCGAAGTGGATTTCTTGTCTCCAAGTACTTTCCTGTCCTTTAAGTGAATTCAATTGTATTTCCACTAAAAATCCTAACTTTCATTGTGAACCTTTGATTAACACATCATACATAGTGATCAAGCATATATAACACAATTAAACACTCAAATGAAATCAAATCATTCATGTATTATAAAGGAAATAAAGAAGTAGTTCATAAGATCAATTCATCCTTGCAATTCTAATAAATAAGGAATTAGCCAAGATATATATTGATAATTATTAAATAACCATAAGAAACTAATATAAACATCAAGTAAACTAAATAGAAGAAAAGAAAAAAAGAGATAGAAAATGTGTTGATGAAATCTCTAATGCTCTCCAAGTAGTTTCTTGATATTGAATAGCCTCTTTGACTATCTTTCTTGTCTCTTTGAAGATGTCTTCTTAAAAATACTTTTACTAAAATGTACTTTCTAATATCTGATAATAGAACTTCCACACTCCCTCTCCAGATCATAAATAATGTACATATATACCTTAGAGGTGGTTATAAATGAATACAATTCGTTTTCAATTAGAAAGGCACCATTTGAAATGAAAAGTCACCACCTTATGCAGATATAGCAACTTCAAGGGCATTTTTGTCTATCAAAATGATGTTATCTCTAGAAATTCTGTTCATAAAATTGTAGCCCTTTGAATTATCTTTTGAATTCCAGTTGAATTATCTCATTTGAAGGTCTTTAAAGGAAGTTACGACCAAAATACAACAATTGCTCAAAACTGGAAAGTTGTAATTCTTTGGAAAGTTGACTCAGCACCACTGCGCCGACTTAGGCTTGACTCAGCACCAAGAGGCTCTGTCATGACTCACCATGATAGTGACAACTTAGCACACTTCATTTTCTTCTTTTTTTGGCTTTTCTTACACCATTCTTCACTATAATGCATCCCAATGCACTTCGAAGCATGAATTAAACCTAAAAGAACATACAAAACACAAAAATAAGATAAATACAACAAAAATAACAATAATAATGCAATAATCAAGCAAATGCAAATGAAAACGAAGAAAAAGTAAACACATTTATTTAAAATAACTATGTTATTTTGCATCCTAACAGTGACACATGCGACCACTTCAGGGTCCGGGTCTCCCTGACCTAGACTTAGCTATATCCAAATTCTCTCTTTTCTTTTATGGTAGGGCTTGTAATGGGGAGTAACTGCACTTTTGTCGTAGTTATCGTGGTACTCTCTGGGGCATATTAGGCCTTCTTGTTGGGTAGATAGGTTATATTTATTTTTGGTGTACATTTGTAGATATTCATGTATAACCCTATTTCCTTTTTTAGCCCTCCTGTGACAGAACACTAGTTATGTATATTATATCAGTTTAGTGGTTTTGAGCTTGCTATCGTTCTCGTTTATTCTTGGATGAATGTTATTAGTAATTTTATATATATATATGTTTCTGATAGTTAAATGATATGAATATGTTGTATGATAAAGTGATGTTAGGTAGGTTTTAGCTTAAAAGTGACACATCTCCATATCGGTGCCTCAGGTGGATAGTAAAAAGATTAATGCTGGATGATGTAGGTGCCAGTGGGGAGAGGTGACACATTTTCTTAATCTTTTTTAGTTTTAGTTAGCTTTATTTTTAATTTTTAGTTTTTATTTTCCCTTACTAACTGAATTTCATGTCCTTAATATAGGTTAATTAATAAGGAATGAGGATTAATGAAGATATACATGAAACATTGAGAATAATATTCAATTCAAGTGTAGGGGGAGTATCTCTTATACTTTTTTTTAGTTATTTTTTTCTTTTATTTTGTTAGTTTAACTTAGGTTTAGTTTATGTTGAATTTTGCAAGATATTTTGAAATTTTGTATGCATTCCTAGGTTTCTTAGATATTACTAGGTTAATGCATAACTTAATCATGCTATAATCTTTAGAACTTTTTAAATGTTAAACTAAAATATTCCCTACCTTATATTTTTGCATTCATTAACATTATGAGTTATGTTTGTTAGGTTAAGTTTTCTTAGTATAATCATGGCTTAACTTAGTTGTGTGTAAAATTGAGCATTAGATTTTATTTAACTTAAAAAGTACTTCACTTTTGAGTGAGTGAAAGGTGTGTGGAATACTATCTTATGGAAAGTTTGCCTTAATATAGTGATTTTAAGTATTAGAACCACCTTTGATTCTATGAATTATGGTAGAAACTAACTAATAAGGTGAGATGGAGTACAAAATGCACTTGCTAAGTTAAAATAAGTTAAAATCAAAGAGATGTCAGATGGAGCGTAAAATGCACTCACCAAACCAAGCCAAGATGGAGTGTAAAATGCACTTACTTAAATTTCAAAAAGTTTTGATATACTTTGATGGTTGGTCGCTAATGTTTTATGAAAAGAAAAATTACAAGTATTAGTAGTAATATAGAATTAGTTAGCTATCATTTTTTAGGGTTAAGGGATTTCTAACATTTTAAATCGCTTGAATTTACTTATGATCTATAAGTTTTATTCTATGTATTTTTCATTAATTCCATTGAGAAGTGCCATTTTCTGCTTATTTTTAATTTTTGGTTTTGATTCATAAGATTCATGTTAAGTATGTACTTAGTATGTTTAAATATGGTTGTATTTTGGTAAATTCCTTAATATGCATCAGTTATGATTTTAATGAAGTCTTTACTTGACGACAAGCAAAAGTCTAAATATGGGGGAGTTGATAAGTTCATATTTTGTGTTTATTTTAAGTTAATATTTAATTAGTTTTACTTATTATAGCATGATTATTTGATAAATTATGGTTAAAATATATTAGTGCAAGGTTTTAGGTAGTGAATTTTCATTTCGTATAGAATTTGGGCATTTAGTTAGTATTTTATTAGGATTTGCATAATTCATTTAGGATTAGAATTAGTTTAAGTTTTAATTTTGTAATTGATATGTTTAAGTAGATTTTAGATACATTTGAAGTATTTTTCCATATTTCTTAGGGATCTGGAGACTTAGAATTTGATTTGGAAGAAATTGGAGGTCAAATGAAACCTAATTTAGCAAGCAAAAGTGAAAATGAAGTTGGCATGGTCATGCTACATACTTGCACAACTATGACACCCCTCCCTATAGGCACCTTGGTTAGCCAGTGCTTTTCTCCTTTCTGTCCGCCTGAGGCACTGACGTGGAGAGGCGTCACTTATAAAATAATTCTAATGTCACTTTAATATCCAACTTTGTCATATCATCCAGCTATATATATATGTAATCACTAATAACATCTATCCAACATAAACAAGATCGATGGTAAGAACAACAAATACTGAACTAGTATAATATACATATATAGTGTTCTGTCACAGGAGGGCTGGTAAGGAGGAGGGTTATATAAGATCATATATATAATATACACTAAAAGAAGATATAATCCCACCCCTAACATCGTAGCCTAATAAACTTTGGAGAGTACTACGGTAACTACAGCAAAATGTAATTACTCTACATCATAAAGCCCATCCTCAAAAGGAAAGATCTGAGTGCTACTAGGTCCATGTCAAAGAAACTTGGACTTCTGGAGTAGTCACGTGGGTCATAATCACAATGGTCATGCAACCATCCAAAAAGTTATGTCGATCCGTATATGTATGAAAATCGACGGTGATGAGTTCTGATGTGGTGTAAAATCCGCAAGCGTACAGAATCGTATCAAGTAGTAAATAAAGATATCATCCCATAGAGATTGTAGATTAAATATTGCAATACTCACAATGTTTGATTGTTTAGACAATGAAATAGAGTTTGAAATTTTAAAGGAACAAAACTAAATTAAGAAAGGTAAAAAATGCAAATTCAATGCAAGTTTAAAAGCCAGGGTTTTTATTCTCAATTGGACCATTTCAAAAGATTGATTACCTAACTAGGTCTATACTAGTTCTAATTCATTTCGAAGGGATCTTAGAAACTATAGATTTTCCTCTCAGATAAACCTATAATTAATTGGAGATTAATTAACACTAATTTTACCGGCTCTCACCAATCTAATGCCTTTTAATTCCAATTTTAAATCACAACCTTTAATTAATATTAATTCATTTAATTGTCTCTTAACTAATTAAGCAATCAATAGGTCATTGAGTGTCAATTCAATTTTAGGTTGATCAGTCCTAAAATGACATTAAGCTCAATAACAACCAATGAAGTAGATCTAGCAACCTAACATAAATCACAATAAGCACATGATCAATTCAGAATAAGAACCTTAAAAAGGATTTAGTTACTCATGTTAAAGATAAAAGAAAACAAACAAGAAATGAAAACCAATCTGAACATAATAACTATTAAATAAAAGAGTGATACAAGAAAAACCCTTTTCAAATGATATCAGGAAGCCTTGCTCTTCTAACTTCAAGCCAAGTATCACCTCTACTATCAACTAAACAAATGAAATGGAAATGTTTTCTGAAATAGAAACTAAGGTAAAACAAAAATAAGAATAAGAACAACCTAAAAATGGGAACAACCCTCAAATGAAAATGAAATGGTCCTATTTATAGACCCAAAAACCTAGTAAGAAAGGTAATCTAACCCCTCCCAAACTCTATCTAATTAGAAACAAAGAGATAAGTCCCTTTCTATCTAAACTTTAGCTGAAAACTATCATCTCATTGTCTGCCACATCAGTCAGGCATGGGTGTGCAAGCAAATGGCATGGCTGCATAAGAATTACTCCAATGCTGAGCCTTGTGTTATGCACGGTCGTGCATGATTTTAGCATGGCCATGCCACCCTGTAATGTGCCATAATTAAGTTTTAGGCACGGCCATGCAACAATTAAGCACGGCCATGCTCAACCCCAATATAGATAACTCCTTATCTTGAGTTTTTAGCTCATCCAAACTTCAAGGATTGATCCAATCTTCATCCCAATGCATCCTACAAAATAAAATTCAAAAGAAATTATCTAAAAACAACTAAATCCTACTATTTAAGGAAAAATAAAAAAACTAACTAAATTAACTAAAAACTAACCAACAATGCAACTACTAAGCCTAAGATGCAATAAAATAGAGTGCTTAAAACAAGTGTTTTTCACACTCATCAAATACCCCCACACTTGAGCCTTTATTTGTCTTCAAGCAAAAATAAGAGAACAACTTATTTATACCAAGAACGAACATCATGAGTAGTTTTTAACTTGAGGAACCATCCTAATATCCCCTTAATACAAGGTTTAAAAACTGAAAATCAAAGTAATAACTCATAACCAAGAATATAACAATTACCAAGTCAAGAGCAAACTCCCCTATTGAATTCACAAAACAGCATGATTAACAACCAAGAAAGACAAAAGTAGGCATGAAACACTAATACTCATGTAGTTCTTTCATTAACAACACTTAAAAGGCACATCACTTATTCCTTATACTTTCCCTACCGTAGTATCCCCCGCCTTTCCATATTACTCAATGTGCATACCTCAATAAAGTCCTTTGGATACTCATACTCTTTAAAGAGCATTGGATTATATGTATGAGTGCATTTTACACTGCATCTCACTTAAGGAACTTATTCTTTCATTTTATTTTATTTCAGACATAGTGCCAATGCATACATGAACTACATAAAACATTTAAATTTCTACAAACATCTTTCTCAACTATCAAGCACACTATTTCAATCACTCAATAAAGGAGTAGGAATTAAGTTCATTAAAATTTAAAAATTCTTAATCACAAGTTATTCCTCTAACTTAACAATCCAAACCAAGCATTAAAAGGAGATTAACACACTTACTCAAGAAGAACACACCTAATGATACTAACTCTTAGCACAAATAGGCTCAAAAACT
>CATIWO010106632.1:0-17617 GCA_949673435.1 Macaranga tanarius | reverse complement strand
GGTGTGATGCAGTCAGGTGGATGCATCAGATTTTGGCCTTTTTGACAGCAGCCATTATCTTACACCCCTAGTTGAGCGTGTCACCAGAGTGACCTTTGAGCCATAGGGCTAGTCTTTTGATGAGGGTTTGATCTAGATTTGTGTTGCTGCTACTGCTGTATCTTTTACCTTTTTCTTTTTCGGACTGTGTTCCGAGGATTTGTAAACCCTGTATTATAAGTAACAGCAGTTAGTACTCTGATTATATATTGATGTATATATATATTCATATTATGATGAATGGATGAATGGCACAGTGGTTCCTATCACTTTTATATATGAGATGTATGATCATGGATGAATTTAGTTAAATATGTGATCAATGATGAAATGAATGGATGTAGTAACACTAAGCAATATCCAATAAGGTTTTTGATTTGTACGTGATTTAAATAGTGTTAATAGTTGTTTATATAACCTTATAAGCTCATTAAGCATGACAAATCAATTAATGAGGTGATTACTGTAGATAATTGTGTATTAATGGTTGTTTGAAGGATGAGGTGTGACACTACTAATCAAGGAATGCATGCTAGGGTTGATACAAATGAGAAGACAACTTAAGGGGTTTGGACCTTGTTCAATATTTTATAAGTCCAAATACATGAAGGCATCAATACCAAGCATCAATGGGCGTCAACTTTGCGCGTGCAAGAAGTGGCCAGTCTGCCAGTCACTACTGGCGAGCACCAGTAGGACCAGTCTGTGAGTGAGCATTAGCGAGTGCTAGTGCCCCGAATCAGCCTTTGAAGAATTTTAACTTTTGTTTCTTAGTTTGTATTAGGGTTTTGTGATGGTATGTTATAAATACCAACCTTTTGATATGTTTTAAACATAATTGAATGATATTAGAATTAAATAACAATATTCTTATTCCTTTACATATTTGCTTGAATTCTTGAATTTTTGTTGAATGCATAAACGACTTATCAAGGAATTGATCTATCCTTGTGGCGTGTTAAGGGTTAGTGTTTAAAGAACTTAGTTTTCTTTAGGTTCTAATTCTTTGATCAACAAATCTCTACAATCTGATCTAAGCGATTCTTAGGTTTGACATCAATTTGTTATTGGGTTTTTAAGATAGTAATTCACGGATTTATAATCAATAGAGTTCGTGGTTCTATTCCTTGGAGGTTCTTAATATTTGGTATCAGAGCTTTGGCTCTTAAATCAGGTTACTTGTCCTTTTCTTTAAGTTATTTGTTTGTTTTCTTTGAGTTTTATTTTCGTTCTTGATTTAGTGTTCTTGGTGTTCTTGAGTTTACATTGTATGCAATTTTTATTCTTCATTGAATTTAGATTAGTGTTAAAAAAAAAGAAACGAAAAGAAAAAAAAGAAAAGAAAAGAAAAAATAAAATTGAGAAATTCGAAATAGGAACAATTCTGATTGTTAGGTTGTTTCTTGAATTGATTGGGAAAACTGTTTGGGAATATTTTTATTCTTGTTTGGTGTGATTGTTTGACCTATTAGGGTTCCTAAAATATTCCTATTGTGAAATTAGGAAGAATTCAGCAATCCTACACAAAAAGGATTAAGCTGATTTAGGAAGTTTTCAAGGGAATTAACTTTCCATTGACTTAAGCCCTATATATACCATCTTATTTGAATTCTTTCAGCCTTTAAGTCATTTTTCTCCTTTAAATTCTCTATTCTTTATGTATTTTTCAAGTCTTGGCTGAATTGATTCCATTGAAGTATATAGAGGTAACCTTTATTCTTGATCAAATTTTCTTGTGAGTCTTACTTCCTATTATGTTCCTTGTTTCTTTCATCAATTTGAAGTTTTAATTCGTTCTTGATCATCAATTCCTTCTTTATGCTACTGTTCACATTACTATTCACTTGATTGCTTAATTCAAGCTAAATTACATTTTTCTTGTCTTTTCCTTTAACTTTCGAGTTTCTTATATCTAGATTATTTATTTTTATGTTATTTGCATTCTTTTGAAGTTTTCTTGTGTTTTTGATTCCCAATTTTCTTAAAACATTGATGTTTGGTTAATTTTTTTATTTCTCACATTTTGCATCAACTAAGCTTTTTAGATCATAATTCTTGGTACATTGCAAGTATAGTGATCAACTTGTTTTGTGGTTATTGATTCATATAAAAATACTTGAAAACAAGCTGAGTAGTGTGAGTTTTAACTTTGTGTGATCATTATTTGTGTGAAACACGAGTGAACATCCCCATTCCTTGAGGGTAAACACGTGAGGGAGTGTAAGTGAGGTCCATAAATTTTGTTTTATTTCATACTAATTTTTATTGTAGCAATATCAAGTAGTTCTAATGGAAATGATCATGTGCCACATCTCGGCATACCAATGACACAAATGCATGAAAATGAAAGGGTGCAATGAATTATATGAAGTATGAATGAGCAAATGGAGAGGTTGTAACTAGATATGGCAACCTAATAAAGGGACATAGCGGCCAATCAACAAACATCTTAGAGCAAATTACTATACTTGCTCGAGGTATGGAAAATAGGCTATAAGTAGGGGAGAATGTGCAAGGCAATAATGGGCATCAAATGGGAGTAAATGAGGATGATTTTGATGAGGGTTTTGAGGAGTATACTAATGCAGCCTATGGTGGGGTTGGTAGAGGCATGGGTAGACGAGCTAGGAGATACCAAAATTTTGGTAGAGGTAGAGAAAAATTTGGTGGTGAGTTTGGTAGCTATGGGAATTATGATGATGTTGATAGAAACTTGGGTAGCATCAAACTTAGGATTCCTACCTTTTTGGGAAAAACTGATCCGGAGGCATATTTGGAGTGAGAAAAGAGAGTTGACCTTATCTTTGATTGCCATAATTTTTTAGAGGAGAAAAAGGTGAAATTGGTGGTCACCCAATTTAGTGAGTATGATATAGTGTGGTGGGATCAATTGGTGGTTAGTAGGAGGAGGAATTTGGAAGAGTCTATTGATAGTTGGATGACCCTTAAAACTATCATGAGGAGGCATTTTGTACCTAGGCATTACCATAGGGAGTTACATCAACGACTGCAAACTTTGAGATAAGGTGCAAAGAGTGTTGAAGATTACCACAAGGAGATGGAGATGCTCATGACTAGGGTTGATTTAGAGGAGGATAGGAAGCTACCATGGCACATTTTATTGGTGGGCTTAATAAAGAGATTGCTGATGGGGTGGAGTTACAACATTATGTGGAACTTGAGAAGTTAGTTCACCTTGTAATTAAGGTGGAAAAGCAACTAAGACCTAGAGGGGCAACGAGGTTCGAGTATAAAGGTGCTTCCAATAGTAGGCCAAATTGGTTTAAGTCATGGAAAGGAGGTAAATAAGGTGATAGCAAAGCTGTTTCCAATAACAACAAGGGGAAAAGCATTTCGGGCATCAATGAGGCATCCAAACCCGAAATCAACAAAGAAAAGAATCGAGATATCAAGTGTTTCAAATGTTTGTGGCATGGACACATTGCTTCCCAATGTCCCAACAAGCGAACAATGGTGGCTAAAGAGCATGGAGAGATTGAAACAGCAAGTGAGGATAATGACCATGATGATGAGGAGATACCATAATTGGAGGAGTGTAGCAATGATTGCATTGAAGGCCCAATAGGAGGTGAGCTCTTGGTGGCTAGATGCACACTAAGTGTTCAAATGAAAGAAGATGATACCTTGGAATAGCAAAGAGACTACATTTTCCATACAAGATACCATGTGCAAGGTAAGACTTGTAATGTTATTATTGATAGTGGTAGTTGTACAAATGTTGCTATTGCTTTAATAGTTGAGAAATTAGGTTTAAATCTGATTCCATATTCTAGGCCTTATAAGTTATTGTGGTGAGATTTAGGTGAATAAGCAAGTTATTATCCCTTTCACAATTGGTAGGTACTCAGATGAGGTGCTATGTGATGTAGTACTAATGCATACGGGCCATATCTTGTTAGGTAGGCCATGGCAATTTGATAAAAAGTGATGCATATGGATATGCGAGCACAAAACCAAATTCAAATCCTTTGAATTATGATGGAGGACTAATCACAAGATTAAGAGCTAAGAAGATGAAAGATGCTACTAGAGAGCTTGTGTAAAAGAGTCTAGAGTTTATGGAATAAAATAGAGATGAAGAAACTAAGTTAACCAATTTACTTAGTTGTGATCCGGCCGATACACGCCCGTGTTGATTTTCATAATTTGTACCAAGATATATACGGGTACTTACACGCCCGTGTCCAAGGTCGTGTTGCTATACATGCCCTGTGTTCTAAGGCTATGTTCCAAGACACACACTTATTTCTGAAGCGTCATCTACATGATACACGGTTAGACAACACGCCCATGTATGAAGCCGAGTAGCTGTCGGGTTTTGTGAAGAGGCATCGAAATATGCCCGTGTTGAATTAATCCCAAACGATATACCAAGCCATGTTAGAGTCTGCCAAATTTCTTTAATTCTTCATAGCTTGCACACGCCCGTGTCTCGATGGCCAAATTTTGCCTAATTAGTATTTTCTTTATGTTTTCTTTATTAATTAGAATTTGTATTTAATTAGGAATGTCATTGTTATTCCTAATGAGTTGTTTTCTTTCAGAATAAGTTTATGTTTAAGTTTACAAGTCTATAAATACTTATATTAAATATCATTATTAAATAGTTGATTGATTTTATTCAAATTCTTAATTAAATTTTCTTGAGTTCTTGCGAGAGCTAAAATCTGAATTTACTTTGAGCGTATTATAATTTCAACCCTGATAATTAGAGGTGCTAGTTGTTTGATAGTTAGTGTTGCTAATTCCTATCAGTTTATACTAGATAGATCCTTGGGCAACGATCCCAATAGATTATTACAGATCCTAGTTGTTAGATAACTAGTGGGACTCATTAGTTTGATATCAGAGCTTTGGCTCTAGTGTAAGCTACGTATCCCTAGCATAGTATTTGTTTATTGATTTTAAAAAAAAGAAATTATTCAAAGTTCATTCTGCATCAAAACTTGCATAAAGTGATTTGGCCCAAACAAAATTAAAGGAAGCTGTATTGATTATCATCCGTTGCATTAACAAAATTTATGGGTAAGCATATCACCCTTCGAAAACTCATCAATTTGTATATTTTCTACTTGCTTTCTTTGTCTACCTACCCTACATCATTCTACATCTTTAAACCCTTATTTTGCCCGTTAAATACCCAAAATTCGTGCATAAATAAACCTTAAATTTTAGACATATCTGAAATCACCCAAAACAGCCCCACTCTTATATCTTTTAGCTTATCTTTCACTAGTAACTTTAGTTATCTAGTTTGAATTGTAATTCTCTTAGAAGTAGTAAGAGTTTAGCTCAATTAAGGACTTAAAAGGAATTTTTTTGTGTGTGTTTAATTACGAGAGCATTAAAGAGCTTTTAAGTAATTGAGAGAAATACATAAGGGAGTGTTAGGATAGAAATTTTTCTTTTAATTTCTGTTTCAGATTTACATCATGGATACAAAGGAGAAACTTACATTGGATGCAATATAAACTATATTGCAAACAATGTTGGCTCAACAAGAGGATATAAGAAGTGACAATCAAAAAATCCATGAACGATTGGCAAGGTTAGAGATAGCGACCCCTATCCGACTAAGGGAGACCCAACGCATTTTCTTCAATGAATTAGAAGAAGAAGTAGACGAAGAAGAATCAACACGTGCCAATAAAGGCAAGACCAAATATGAAAATTTGGGATCAATCAAGATGAAGATTCCAGTATTCTAAGGAAAGAGTGATCTGAAGGCGTACTTAGAGTGGGAAAAGAAGGTTAAAAGGATGTCCAAGTGCCATAATTATACCAAAGAGAAAAAGGTAAATTTGGCTGCCATGGAGTTCACTAACTATGCTAGTGTGTGGCGGGATCAATTCATCTCCATTAGGCGTAGAAGTAGAGAAGGACCAATCACTTCATAGTTTGGGATAAAAAAATATAATGAGGAAGATATTTGTACCTCAACACTATTATAGAGAGGTGTACAATATATTACAAAGGTTGAACCAAGGCTCCAGGAGTGTTGAAGAGTATTTCTAAGAGATGGAGATGGATATGATTTGAGCTAACATTTAAGAGGATAGAGAGGCTACCATGGCATGATTTCTATTAGGTTTGAATTATGAAATTGCTAATCTTATTGAATTGCATCATTATGTAGATTTGGAGGACATAGTACACATGGCAATCAAGGTGGAAAAGCAATTGAAGGTGAAACCAAAACAAATTTGACTCCCATATCTGCATGGAAATCGAATTGGAAGAATAAGAGAGGAAAAATAAGTGCAAGTAAGGGAAAATTTGAGCCAAATAAAAGGAAGGATGTTACTATATCAAAGACACAACCTAAGGATGACAAATCCAAGGGTAAGTCGAGTAATATTCAGTGCTTTAGATATTTAGGATATGAGCATAAGGCTGCACAATGTCCAAATGCCAAGATCATGACCCTATGTAAAGGTAAGGTGGTGAGTGAGGAAGAGGATGATGATGATGATTTGAGTGACATGCCAACATTAGAGGACGCATCTAATATGGAGGAGGAATCATCCCCACAAAGACTAATTTACACTTTGGTTACTAGACGTGCTTTAAATATGCAAGCTAAAGAGAAATAGGTACAACATGAAAATATATTTTATACTCGATACATGATACATGATAAATTACGTAATATGATTATAGATGGTGGAAGTTGTGCTAATGTTATTAATGCCATGTTAGTTGATAAATTAGGGATTAAAACAACTAAACATTCTAGACCTTATAGGTTATAATGGTTGAATGAAGGAGGGAATATTAAGGTCACTAGGCAAGCATTGATTACATTCTCTATTGGGTGTTATTGTGATGAGATATTATGTGATATAGTTCCTATACAAGCTAGTCACATATTATTAGGACGTCTATGGCACTATGATAGGCGAGTAATGCATAATGGTTTTACTAATAAATATTCAATTAAGATGAATGGTAAAACTATCAATTTGTTACCTATGTCACCTAAGGAAGTATATGAGGATCAGAATATTCTGAGTGAATTTGAGAGTGCACATGAAAAAGAAAAGGTACACCAGTAAAAGGAGAGTTATGAGAAAAGCCATTAGAGTCATGAGGAAAGAGAGGAAAAAGGAGAGAAACTAGAGAGGATGTGCAAAGAGAGTAAAAATAGTGAGATTGCGCATGCAAAAGGCGAGACTAGTGTACAAAGAGTGGTAAAAAAATAGGTAAAAGATAATTTCTTTGTAAGAGAGGGTGAGATTAGAAAGGCCTATCTAAGCAAGCAACCTATGATACTATCGGTATTCAAAGGTGTATGTTTAGCTTTTGATGCTAACCTAATTCTCTCTTTTCTACCAAGTTCTTTTCAAGTGTTGTTATAAGAATTTGAGGATTTATTTCCTGAGTCTAGGCCAGATGGTTTGCCACCATTAAGAGGGATAGGACATCAAATTGATTTTGTTCCTAGAGCACAAATTCTAAATAGGCCAGCCTATAGGAGTAATTCCAAAGACATAAAAGAGCTATAAAAATAAGTGGATGAGTTGATGTCTAAAAGATTTATTAGAGAAAGTATGAGTCCATGTATTGTACCCGTGCTACTTGTGCCTAAAAATGATGGAACATGGCATATGTGTATTGATGGTCGAGCCATCAACAAAATCACTGTAAAGTATCGCCATCCTATACCTCATTTAGATGATATGTTAGATGAATTACATGGTGCATGCATATTTTCTAAAATTGATTTAATGGCTGGGTGTCATCAAATTAGAATAAAAATTGGTGATGAATGGAAAACTGCCTTTAAAATAAAATATGGGTTATATAAGTGGTTAGACATGCCATTTGATTTAACTAATGCTCTTAGTACATTCATGCATTTAATGAACCATGTTTTGAGGGATTTTATAGGTAAGTTTGTTGTTGTCTATTTTGATGATATACTTGTGTATAGTAAATCATTAGAGGACCATGTTATACATGTTAGATCAGTTTTTAGTGTTTAACAATCATAAAAGTTATATGCTAAGCTTGCTAAATGTTCATTTTGTGTGCCTAAAGTTATATTTTTAGGATATGTTGCTAATGAGTATGGTATAGAGGTTGACCATGAGAAGGTTAAGGCTATTGAAACTTGGCCTACACCTAGGAATGTTAGGGATGTTCGTAGTCTCCATGGCTTAGCTAGTTTTTATAGACATTTTATGCGTGATTACTCTAGCATAGCTGCCCCTTTGACAGAAGTAATTAAAAAGAATGTTGGATTTATGTGGGAAAAGGAATAAGAGGATGCTTTTAACATACTGAAATCTAAATTAATTTATGCACCTATTCTTATTTTGCCTAACTTTGATAAAATATTTGAGATTGAATATGATACTTCTGGCATGGGAATTGGAGCTGTTTTAATACAAGAGGGTAAGGCAATTGCATATTTCAGTGAGAAATTAAGTGGCACAGCACTTAATTACCCGACATATGATAAAGAGATGTATGCCTTGGTAAGAGCATTGGAGACGTGACAACATTACTTACTGTCTAAGAAGTTTGTTATCCATACCGACCATGAGAGTTTACAGTATTTAAAGGGACAAAATAAGCTCAACAAAAGACATGCTAAGTGGAGTGACTTTCTTAAGTCTTTCCCTTATGTTATCAAATATAAACAAGGTAAGGAAAATATTATAGCTGATGCATTATCAAGGAAGTACGTTTTACTTAACACTTTGGATGCTAAATTGTTTGGTTTTAAGCATATTAAAGAATTGTATTCACATGATCCTGATTTTAGTAATGTATATAATGCATGTGAGACATTTGTCTTTCATAAATTTTATAGACATTATGGGTATTTATTTCATTTCAAGCAACTTTGAGTGCCTAGATGTTCATTGCATTTGTTGTTGATTAAAGAGGCACATGAGGGAGGTTTGATGGGACACTTTGGCATAGCTAAGATATTAGATATTTTACATGAGCAGTTTTTTTAGTCTAACATAAAATCTGATGTATCTAAGTATTGTGCTAATTGCATTACATGTTTCCAAGCTAAGTCTAAAGTGTATACGCATGGTTTGTATACACTATTGCTTGTTCCATAATCACCTTGGGTAGATATATCTATGGATTTTGTGTTTGGACTACCTAGGACTAGGCGTGGTAATGATAGCATATATATGGTTGCTAAGTTGTTATTTAGTACTACATATCATCCACAAACCAATGGCCAAACCGAAGTTATGAATAGGACATTAGGACAACTCATGCATGCTATAATTAAGAAAAATATAAAATCTTGGGATGAGATTTTATCTCATGTAGAATTTGCATTTAATAGGGTTGTGCATTCATTTACACAACATTCACCTTTTGAAATTGTGTATGGTTTTAATACTTTAACACCATTGGATTTATCACCTTTGCCTATGAGTGAGCAAGTTAATTTTGATGGTGTTCGAAAGGCAGATTTTATGTGAAATTTACATGAAAAGGTAAGGTAAAATATCGAAAGGCATAATCAATAAGTGACAAATCAAATAAATAAAGGACGCAAACAGTTGATTTTTGAGCCTGGAGATTGGGTTTAGTTGCATTTGTGCAAGGAAAGGTTTTTTACTTAAAGAAAATATAAGTTACAACCTCGAGGAGATGGACCGTTTTAAGTTGTGGCAAGGGTCAATGACATTACCCATAAATTAGATCTCCCAGGTGAGTATAATATTTCTGTAACTTTTAATGTATCTGACCTTATTCCTTTTGATTTTGAAGGTGAAGATTCAAGGGCAAATCCTTTTGAGGAGGGAGAGAGTGATGCATATGGATACGCGAGCACAAAACTAAATTCAAATCCTTTGAATTATGATTGAGGACCAATCACAAGATCAAGAGCTAAGAGGATAAAAGATGCTGCTAAAGAGCTTGTGCAAAAGAGACTAGAGTTTATGGAACAAAAAGGAGATGAAGAAACTAAGTTAACTAATTTACTTAGTTATAATCCGGCCGATAAACGCCCGTGTGCATCTTTGCACGACCGTGTTGATTGTTCGTAATTTTTCCCGAGATATACACGGGAACTTACACACTTATGTCCAAGGTTGTGTTGCTATATACGCCCTGTGTTCTAAGGCCGTGTTCCAAGATACGCCCGTACTTTTTTCTAAAGTGTCATCTGCATGATACACGGTCAGACGATATGCCCATGTATGAATCCATGTAGCTATCGGGTTTTGTGAAGAGGCATCGAAGCATGCCCATGTTTAGTTAAGCCCAAGCCGTGTGCCAAGTTGTGTTGGAGTCTGCCGAAATTGTTAAATTATTCGTAGCTCGCACACGCTC
This sequence comes from Macaranga tanarius, assembly GCA_949673435.1. Classification (NCBI taxonomy): domain Eukaryota; kingdom Viridiplantae; phylum Streptophyta; class Magnoliopsida; order Malpighiales; family Euphorbiaceae; genus Macaranga; species Macaranga tanarius. The sequence goes on along the minus strand of CATIWO010106632.1, from coordinate 7,243 downwards.
GTGTACTTTTAGACACGCCTGTGTCTCGATGGCCGAATTTGGTCTAATTAGTATTTTCTTTATGTTTTCTTTATTAATTAGAATTTGTGTTTAATTAGGAATGTTATTGTTATAATTAGGAATGTTATTGTTATTCCTAATAAGTTGTTTTCTTTCAAAACAAGTTTAGGTTTAAGTTTACAAGTCTATAAATTCTTATATCAAACATCATTATTAAATAGTTGATTTATTTTTTTCAAATTCTTAATTGAATTTTCTTGAGTTCTTGCAAGAGCTAAAATCCGAATTTGCTTCAAGCGTGTTATAATTTCAACCCTGATAATTAGAGGTGCTAGTTATTCAAATGCTAGTGTTGCTAATTCCTATCAATTTATGCTAGATAGATCCTTAGGCAATGATCCCAATAGATTATTACATATCCTAGTTATTAAATAACTAGTAGGACGCATCAGCAATGCTGTCCATGATGGCTTTCTAAATAGGTATTCATTTATGAAAGATGGGAGAAAAGTTACATTGACACCTCTTTCTCCAAAGAAAGTGTATAAAGACCAATGTAAGTTAGATAGGGAGAGGGTTGAGGCCGAAAATAGCAAAGGGGAGAGTGAAAAACTAAAGTGTGAAATTCAACCTAAAGAGAAAACAAAGGCAAAAGGTAGTTTTTTGGTTAGGGAAAGTGAAATTAGGCATGCATTGCATTCAAGTTAGATGTTATTTATTATTGCTTATAAGGACGTATACTTGAATACTAATGAACTTGATCTTTCCTTGCCGAGTGTGTTTGCTAACCTTTTGCAGGAGTTTGATGATGTCTTTCCCGAGGTGATGCCAAGTGACTTACCGCCTCAAAGGGGAATCGAACATCAAATAGATTTGGTACCCAGAGCTGCCATACCAAATAGACTAGCCTATAGAAGTAATCCTGATGAGACAAAGGAGCTTCAAAGGCAAGTGGATGAACTGATGTCAAAGGGGTATGTGCGTGAGAGCTTAAGTCCATGTGCGGTGCCAGTGATTTTGGTCCCAAAAAAGGATGGCACATGGAGGATGTGTGTAGATTGTCGTGTAATCAATAAAATAACGGTAAAGTATCGTCACCTTATCCCTAGGTTAGATGATATGCTTGATGAGTTGCATGGTGCTTGTTTATTTACTAAGATTGATTTTCATTCTGATTATTATCAAATTTGTATGAAAATTGCGGATGAGTGGAAAATGACTTTTAAGACTAAGTATGGTCTTTATGAGTGGTTAGTTATGTTGTTTGGGCTTACAAATGCACCTAGTACTTTCATGAGGTTGATGAACCATATCTTGCGTGATTGTCTTAGTAAATTTGTGGTGGTATACTTTAATGATATATTGATTTATTCCAGATCTATTGATGATCATGTTTTGTATGTGCGTAGGGTTTTAGAAATCCTTAGGGTAGAAAAGTTATATGCCAATTTGAAAAAGTGTAGTTTTTGTATGGATAGGGTTAATTTCCTTGGTTTTGTTGTTAGGTCTAAGGGTTTAGAGGTTGATGTAGAGAAGGTGAAAGCAATTAGGGAGTGGCCGAAACCTACAAACATTAGCCAAGTTAGGAGTTTTCATGGGTTAGCTAGTTTCTATAGGAGGTTTATTAAGGACTTTAGTAGTATAACTGTACTTTTGAATGAAATTGTCAACAAAAATGTTGGGTTTAATTAGGGTGATGCATAAGAACAAGCATTTAATTTGCTTAAAGATAAGTTATGTGATGCTTCTTTGTTGGTTTTACCTAACTTTGACAAAACCTTTGAGATTGAGTGTGATGCTAGTGGCATTGGAATTGGGGCTGTTTTAATGCAAGAGGGCAGGCCTATATGCTATTTTAGTGAAAAGCTAAATGGTGTAGCCCTTCAGTATCCAACTTATGATAAGGAGCTTTATGCTTTTGTTCGGGCCTTGCAAATATGGCAACACTACTTGTGGCCCAAGGAGTTTGTCATACACACGGATCATGAGAGTTTGAAGCATCTCAAGGGGCAAGATAAGCTGAACTGAAGACATGCAAAATGGATGGAGTTCATTGAGACATTTCCATATGTGATCAAGTACAAGAAAGGTAAGGAGAATGTGGTTGCTGATGCACTATCTCGAAGGTATACTTTACTTACTACTCTTGATTCTAAATTGTTGGGCTTCGAGTTCATAAAAGAGTTGTATGTAAGTGATAATAATTTTAGCAATGTGTTTGTATCTTATACTAATGAGGCTGTTTTTAATGACTTTTATGTGTTTGAGGGTTTTCTTTTTAAGAAAAACCGCATATGTGTTCCAAATTGTTCTTTGAGTGTTGTTTTAGTTAAAGACACACATGAGGGTGGTTTAATAGGTCATTTTAGGGTGTAAAATACTTATGACATTCTGATTGAGAATTTCTATTGGCCATGTATAAAATATGATGTGAATAAAATTTATGGTCAATGCATTGTGTGTTTAAAGGCTAAGTCCAAATTGTAACCCCATGGGTTATATATACCTTTACCTATTTCTGATGTTCCTTCGACAGAATTGTCTATGGACTTTATGCTTTGTTTGCCTAGATCTAGGAAGGGTAAAGATAGTATCTTTATTATGGTGGATAGGTTTAGTAAGATGGCTCACTTTATACCATGTCATAAATGTGATGATGCTGTTCATATTGCTGACTTATTTCTTAGGGAAGTTGTACGTTTTCATGAAGTACCTAAGACCATTGTTGGTGATAGAGATGTTAAATTTTTAAGTCACTTTTGGCGTGTGTTATGGGGTAAGTTAGGAATAAAATTGCTCTTTTTTACTACTTTCCATCCACAAATATTAGGACAAACCAAAGTTGTGAATAAGACTTTGGTTCAATTGCTTCGTGCTTTGAAATCTAGGAATTTAAAATCTTGGGAGGATTTTGTTGCCATATGTTGAATTTACATAAAATAGGGCTGCTCATAGCACTACACACACTTCCCCATTTGAAGTTGTATATGGGTTTAATCCTTTAACTCCTATTGATTTGATTCCTTTGCCTCTTAACAAGCTTGTTAGTGTTGATGGTTCTTCTAAGGTAGATTTGATTAAAAAGCTACACAAGCATGTTAAGGAGAGAATTGAGAAGTAAAATGTAAAACTGGCCGAGAGGGTAAATAAAGGACACATTCTAATGGTGTTCCAACCTGCAGTGTGGGTTTAGGTTCATTTTTAAAAGGAAAGGTTCCCAAATCAGAGGAAATCTAAGCTAAGTCTAAGGGGTGATGGTCCGTTCTAAGTTCTTGAGAGGATCAATGATAATGCTTACAAGATTGATTTAAAAGGTGAGTATAATGTGAGTAGCACATTTAATGTTGCTGATTTGAGTCCTTTTGATGTAGGTGATGAGTTTGATTCGAGGACGAATCATCTTAAAGGAGGAGGGAATGATATGAACATGACTAAGCTTGAAGATGGTGATAGGCTTGATGGAGAGGACAATACAATTAAAGATAAAGCTAAGGATCCATTGAGCTTGCCATAAGGTCAAGGTCAAAGAAGCTTCAAGAGGCCTTAATTAGTTATATGCAAGAATGGGCTACTAATCAAGGAATGCATGCTAGGGTTAATACAAATAAGAAGACAACTTAAGGGGTTTGGACCTTGTTCAATGTTTTACAAGTCCAAATACATGAAGGTATCAATACCAAGCATTAACGGCCGTCAACTTCATGTGTGCAAGAAGTGGCCAGTAGTCTACCAGTCACTACTAGTGAGCGCCAGTAGGACCAGTCAGTGAGTGAGCACTGGCGAGCTCCAGTGCCCTGAATCAGCCTTTGATAAATTTTAACTTTTGTTTCCTAGTTTGTATTAGGGTTTTGTGATGGTATGTTATAAATATCAACCTTTTGATATGTTTTAAACATAATTGAATTATATTAGAATTGAATAACAATATTCTTGTTCCTTTGCATATTTGCTTGAATTTTTTAATTCTTGTTGAATGCATAAACCACTTATCAAGGAATTGATCTATCCTTGTGGCGTGTTAAGGGTTAGGGTTTAAAGAATTTAGTTTTCTTAAGGTTCTAATTCCTTGATCAATAAATCTCTACAATCTAATCTAAACGATTTTTGGGTTTGACATCAATTTGTTCTTGGGTTTTCAAGATAGTAATTCACGGGTTCATAATTATTAGGGTTCGTGGTTCTATTCCTTAAAGGTTCTTAACATTTAGTGATTGAATAAGATATTTTGAAATAAATGATGTATTTTATTTTAATACGAGGACAAAAATAATTTCTCAAGTTATTGGAATAAATTCTCTATTTAAAATTAATACAAAATTTTATAAAGTCCAAATAGTAACACTTTTTACTTTGTTATAATAAAAATAATAAATAGTTTGTCTGGGGAGAATGACGTAGTGTGAAGTAATTGCAGGGCATGTGTTATAAGTATTTACAATAGAAAAACACATCATTCATGCACTTTAATAATTTTTTTGATCTTTCAAAATGATTTTAAAAAAAATGAATACAGATTCACTTGGATAAGAATTAGCAAATAGCAAAAAAATAATTCTTTTCTAGGATAATTATATTAGTTCATTAGTTAAGGATGGCTAGATGATCATATGAATTGATCATCATATACAATATTAGTATTTAAAATTTTATATATTTTTAATTTGTTTGAAAATTTTAAAAGTTAATATTTATTTTTATGAATTAATAAATTGTGAAAATACATAATTTAGTGAAATAAAAATTAAAATTAATTTTAAAAATTAATTTTAAATATAAAATAGTAATTATGTTTGTAGTAAAAGATAAATTATTATGATTATAATTATCAAAAAGTCCACGTGTCATTTTACATTTACATTGATAATTGAAAAGTATAAAAGGTTATTCATTGTTGAATATATTTGTGAAGTGTCATTCCACTACAATGTTGATAAGAATGTAATGAAATGAGCAGCTATTTGCTCATAAATTTACTAGAAATTGTCTGCATGAAGTCCACATATCATGTTACATATATATTGATAATTAAAAAGTATAGGGTGACATTTTTTGTTGAGTAAATTTGTTAGGTGTCATTTTACTTTAATGTTAATGACAAAGAAATATTATGAATTGTTGATAAATCATGTATTTATCCAAAAGAAAATAAGAACTTGTTTACGTAGGGCAACTGGCATATACCGGACAACATATTGTATATAAAGGCATTGTAAGTTAGAGTTATATTTACGTTTCAGATAAGAAAAAAAAGAGTATTATTTTCTTATTTCTTATACTCTTCTTATTTGTGAGTTTTGACATTTTATAAAGTATTTTACATTTCAAGTTTTTTGAGAAGATCTAAAATGTACGTTTTTTCATTTTTGATTTTTGTTTTACATTTCAATCATGGTAGTTTTTTTTTCTTTAATATCATTATTGTATAATATTTTAATGATGTTTTATTTTATAGTAGGTGAAAATTAATTAAATTTATGTGATATTTGTTATGTTATAATATTATATGTCACATATGTGTCCTCAGGATAGATATCAGTGAAATTAATATTATTAATTTATTATTAATTATGTAACATCCGTGTCCTGGAACATGATTACTGTTCATTAATGATAATTAAAAAAAATTACTGTTCCAGTTAATTAAATTTGGTGATTTAAGATTAGATTGCCATTGTTATGAATAAGTGACTTAAGTTAATTGACAATGGTTTGAATAGATGATTTGGAGTTCGAATATTTTGTACTTAAGACAATAATTGATATCGATTAAGCCTGTGGCATGGAATTAAGGTTGATAAGAAATTCTATTGTTTTAAGATAAGAACTAATGAGGACATGTTATAAGACATTGAAGTTTGAAGGTATTAGATGAAGTTTATAAGGATGAAATTGAAAGAAAAGAAAGAAGAGGGGTTAAGAAGTAAGAAAGAAGGATAAAGAAGGAAATTGGATAAGAATAAGGAAGAGATAAGGAGAAGAGGAGGAAGTCATCTGCAAGAGGAAGGAAAAGGAGGAAGTCATCGGCAGAGGAGAAAAAGAGAGGAAGAAGAGGAGAAAAAGAAAAAGAGAAAAGGGAAAGCTTTTGGTTTGGAATTTCAGAAGCCAACCTCAGCAAAAAGAGGAAGGATCGGCAGGAGAAATCTAGTGAGTGAATTCATTTCCTTTTTATACTTTGTTTTCCTCCTTTTTTCTTTAAATTTTGGACAAAATTTATTGTATAAGTATTGCTGGGATAATTGTTCTTAGGTTTAGAACTTTCTAGACAACTTTTAAGGTGTTTTGTGATGTTCTTAAGTTGTGATTGTTGATATATAAACGTTATGTGTTGAATTTTCAAAAATATAGCCATTTTTCTTCAATTTTCGTATTGTTTCTGCAATTTTAGGCTACAGAGGCATGCGCCTGTATGAACGGGCGTGCGTCTGGTCTCCCCAGAGGCGTGCGCCTCTTGGCGCCTCTTCCTCACACATGCGCCTCATCTCAAATGGCCTGCACCTCTTCCTTCTCATGTATAGAGGCGTGCGACTCTATACATGGGCGTGCGCCTCTGCAGAGAGGCGTGCGTCTCTGCAGCTGTAACGTGTGCCTTTACAGCTGAAACGTGCGCCCCATCACCCTGTTTGGCACCTCTTTAGCTCAGAAAGGTCCCTCGGAGTCCCGTTTCGCGACCTGTTCGATTAGAATCTTCAAATCTTCGACTGGGAACTTATTTTAAGCACTTCATAATGTATCGGAACTTGACAATAGCTGATTAATGCTAAATATTGATGTAATGACCTGGAATTCTTAAGTCTCAGACAAAGGGACTAAATCTTGTGAATCTTTGATAATGTAACGGAATATTATATGAAATATATAAATATATATATATGGGATGAGTTGGGATGTTGAGCTGGCCACTCGTTGATAAACTGTCTTTGGGACAGTGCAGGGATTCAGAGATGCCTTTGGGGCGAATCCTTGTGGTTTATACCGTATGCATACGAGGTATCTGTTTGATCTAGTGAGAGATCATGTGAATCCGGCCGTGAGGGCCGTGGAAAAAAGAATTTGAAATGATAATGAGAAAGAGAGATTGAACTTGTATATTACTATTTTCCTTTGGGGAAAAGGGTTGAGATTATCTATGATGAGATAATAATAATGAAAATGTGAGGATTAACTATCAATTTTAATGATGATTGAGGCGTGACCTCCTAATAATTCAAAGATGAAAACTGTTGTGATAACCAAATATTATGAG
>CATIWO010106604.1:0-30967 GCA_949673435.1 Macaranga tanarius | reverse complement strand
GATGTAAAAAGATATGTATATTCTTTTATATGGTTTTAGAGATTAGAAATTAAATTCTTGCATTTCTGATGACAAGAAATTCTTGATTATCACTCAGTCTTTAATTATATCATTAATGGAGTAATTAGTGGTGAGAGTGTTACAGGTTAACTTATAAAATCTAAATAATTTAGTAATATCTATAATATATATAAATGTACGAAGGGGGAGACAAGTAAAATTACAAAACTATCCATATTATTTATTATATAAAAGTTAGATAATTTAGTAATTTGATTAGGTTAACTTATAAAATCTAAATAATTTAGTAATATCTATAATATATATAAATGTACGAAGGGGGAGACACATACGTGAAATTACAAAACTATTTATATTATTTTTTATATAAAAGTTGGATAATTTAATAATTTGATTAGGTTAACTTATAAAATATAAATAATTTAGTAATATCTATAATATATATAAATGTACGAAGAGGGAGACACGTGAAATTACAAAACTATCCATATGATTTATCATATAAAGGTTGAATAATTTAGTAATTTATCAATTAAAATTAAATTAAATCAATTAAAATTATAATCATAGTTTAAATTAAACTGAATTTCCTATTTTGATTAGGTTAACTTATAAAACATGGATAATTTAGTAATATATTAATTAAAATTAAAATTATAATTTAAATTAAATTATATTTCCTATTTTGATTAGGTTAACTTCTATTTTATATAATATATACTAATTAAATAGTATATTCAGTTATTATTTAAATAAAACTATATCTCATATTCTAATTAGATGAATTTTTACATAATTTTAGAAATTTTATTTAAGTTTAATAAAAAATTATAATTTTTTTATTAAACTTCAATAAAATTTCTAAAATTATGTAAAAATTCATCTAATTAGATTTTAAAATAATAATATTAAAAATACTAAAATCATGATAAAAATTAATTATAGTGACCGATTTTGTTAATTTTAATAAAATATTATTAACATTAGTTATCATTTTTTATTATCTAATGCTTAATTAAGATTATAATTTAAAAATAGTACATAAAAATATTTTTTTAAAAATGAAGTATGAAAATGAAAAATATTCAAAGTTGATGTTTAATTAATAAAAAATAGAAAAATTAATGTTAAATAGTATATTTAGTTATAATTTAAATAAAAATATATTTCTTACTGTAATTAGATGAATTATTATTTGGAGTAATATAAATTAAATAAATAGCATAATTTAGAAATCTTATTGAAGTTTAATAAAAAAATAGTTACTATTAATTTAATTAAATTTTATTAGTTAAATAATTAATTATAATCATAATTTAAAAATATTAAAGAGAATTTTTTTTAAAAGAGATAAATAATAGAATTAAAAATAATTAAATAGCTAATGTGATTACTAAATAAGAAAAAATTAATGTTAAAAATATTAAAAATTAATTTACAGCAATAAATTTTATTAAATTTTAATTAAAATAACTAAAACTAGGTTAATTATTTTTATTATCTAATAATTAATTACAATTATAAGATAAAAATAGTACGTATAATTTTCTTAGAAAAATATTAAAATTTAAATTATTAAAATAAAAATACTAAAAAGACGATATACAGTGAGTAAAAAAGAAAAAAATAATGTTAAAAATATTAAAAATTTAATTGATATAAATTTTATTAAAAAAGTATTCAAAATTATTTTAAATAATTAAAAATTATTTAATGATTAATTACAATAATAAATTAAAAATTTAATAAAATTTTTATCAAACAGAAAAGTAATAAGTTAAAAATTTTTAATAAAGTGATATATAATTACTAAAAAAAATAAATATCAATACTATAAATGTTAAAATCATGACAAAAAAAAAGAATTTATAATAACAATTATTTAAAATTTAATAAAGATAACTAAAATTAATTTATTATTTTTATTATCTAATGTTTTATTATGCTTATAATTTAAAAATAGTATATAGAATTTACTTTTAAAAAATGAAGTACTAAACTAAAAATTATTCAAAATTGATGTGTAATTATAAAAAAATAGAAAAATTAATGTAAAAATTGTTAAAAATATTATAAAAAATTAATTTATTAAAATATAATAAATAATATATTTAAATATATTTATATTGATTAATGTTAATTATAATTATAATTTAAAAATAAATATATAAAATAATTTTGAAAGAGAAAAATTTTAAAATTAAAAATATTTAAATTGTATTAAATTTTTTTAATTTAAATTTATTTCATAAAAACAAGTCCAATAATATAAAGATTACGTACAAAGTGCATATTGTATATACTTGTGTGTGTATATATATTTATATAACATACATGAGAATTACTATTTAATAAAAAAACAGTAATAAGTATAATTTTGATTTGAGCACTCCCAAGATTCCTAAGGAGGCTCCATGTTGATATGAGCATTGAAAAACAAATAATAATTAAATTTTATATTTTATATTTCATGATTTTTTGAAAAAAAAAAAAGTAATTATTATATTTTTATAAATTTTTGAAATCAATAACGTCATGAAAAAATAATACAATTTTTTACAAAATATAAAAAGAAAAAAAAAGTAAATTAATAAAAAAAATACGTGCAATAGATTTGCTTGGACTAATACACGATTTTCTAAATGTCCTTTATTTTCATCTTTTTCTTTCGGCAGGTGAAAAGTGCAATTAACATTTTCCAATCATGGACAAAAATCCAACGTAACTTTTGACATTAATGAGCACCGCATGCACGCATGTATTAAATTCTCCAATAACGAATATAAAATTATTTCGAAATACGCTTGAAATATGAAAAAGAAATCATACATATTTTTTAAAAAGATATATAATGAATATATAAATTAATTCGAAACTATTTTTGTTATAAGGTAACACATGATTGATAGTATATATATATTCACACACACATGTAAAACTTATTGTCAAAAAGAGCATGCATGTGGGTCTCCATATCTTGGTCACTTTAGCACCTACCCTCACTAACCACAGTAATTTCTTTTAATAAGGTTAAAAAAAAAAAAGTAAGAAAATTTCATACGGGATCCAATGCTGAGAGTTGTGCTTGTGACTTGTGAGCATGCGTGTGGACTCGGTTATTTTCTCCCAACGCACAAAAATGATTCTTATTTTCTTCATATAAATTATATTAATTTCTTATTGCCATACATATGTAGTTACTGACTTACTGTAGTTATAATATTTAATTTTTAATTTTCATCATAAAATATAAATACATGTTGTGCCAAAATTTAATTACAACAAAATGCAAGGCTGAAACCCAAATCCAAGATTAAATTTTTAATTGATCTTCTATTTTATTCTTATTTTTGTTATGCTCATTCAAATGTTGAATATAAACAATTTCTTAGTTTTTACAATGATCTTCTATTATACTCTACTATTATTTAGTTCTCTGTTTTAATTATGTTTAATTTTTTAGCATTTCACTTAATTTTTTCATTATTTTACGATATTTTCAGCATATTAAACTGAGCTAATTTTAATATAGCTGATTTAAAAACTCGGTAGATTTTGGTCTTTTAATTTACATTCAATTATCTGTTAAAAAGTTAAATTTTTAGAGTTGGTGATTTTAAAATAAAGAAATGGTTTATAATTAATGGTACAATAGTCACAACGATGATTGTCGTATTAAACGACTGACGACGGCAAGAATATGAAAATTGCATGAGACGACACGCTTTCGGGACCTCACGCGCCGCTCTCTGTCGAGCATTAGGAGACAAGAAATGAACAGATGGCAAGATATTGCGAATTTATGCTATACGATTACCATGTATATATATACTATTTATATGACTGCTTTGTTTACCCGATTTTCTTATCATTGACTTCTTTTCTTTTTTTTTGTTACTATTTTTGGGCTGCTTACGTCCCATCTCATTCGAGGCCTAAGGGAAATATAATTACATTAATGTTTAGTAAATATAATATAATTTGAAATCGAAAAAAGTGAATTCAGTAAAAGACAAATTTTTTTATATAATTTATTTTTTATATATAAATTTAATTTAAAAATTCAAAATTGTTAATATTTAAATCAATATATATTGATTGAATTTTCAATTATTTTTTTTATCAGCATTTATTATCTAATATAAAATAAAAAACTTAATAAAAAAATTTTAATTTATTTTTCATTTTCAGCATTTTTATAAGATAATTCAAATTAAATTACAGAATGTAGAACTAAATGTTCAATCTTCCATCAAATATTTTTTTAATATAAAATTTTATTCAACATATTTATATAGTTTTATTCTCCCTTATTATATATTTATATTATTAATATTATTAGTATAACCCATTTAAATCAAATCAAACCATTTTTTTTAGTTGTGATCTTTTAATGAACAATTTAATTTGTTTTCTACACATATAAGTGATTATTTAATAATTAGATTTTAAAGAACTGACATTAATGAGACTGTTGCCTCAAAAAAAAAAACTCCAATGCTTCTGATTAAGAGTTCGTTTGGTTCAACTATTTATATTAGTTAATAACTAATAGCTGTTGCGGTTAGCTGATAGCTGGTAACTGATAGCTAATAGCTGATACATATGAACCGTTTGGTGAAATTTCGTTGGTTATTGCTGTCAGTATGTCAAATAATTACTAAGAGTACAATTTATTTTTAGATATAATTTGATACATTTCTTATAATATTTTTTAATTATGTGTTATTCAAAAAATACATAATAATAAATAATAATCTATCATCTTCAATTTATTAATTATTAAAATTATTAATAGAAACTATTTCAAAATATAAATCTTATTAATATAAAGTTTTATGAAAATTATAGATATAAATATTATAATTATTTAATTGTTAATTATAATTTAAAATAATATTTATTTTGTTATACATTATAAATTATAAAAAATAATTATATGCATTTAATCTAAAAAAGTTAATTATTATTAATTATTTTTAATAAGAGTAATTTAGTCTACGTATAAAATAAATGTAAATCAGCTATTAGTTGTTGGAAAAAAGCTCCAAAATAGACCTTATCAAATTCGTAGTTGTTTTGGATAAAAACAACCATCAACTATAGATATGGAAATCTCTCCAAACACTTAAAATATAGCTTATTAAATTAAAATATTTATCCACTACCTATATAAGCTAAACCAAATACCCCGTATCACTTAAAAGTTCTATAATATACATATATTACAATAAATAAATAAATGAATAAAAGGTAATTCAATTTATCTATGCAAAATTTTCGTACTTCATATCTTAAATAAACAATTTTATATGTGGATAAATTTTTTAACTAATTTCAATTACATTTGAAAATAAAAACAAAACATTTTATATTTAGTAAAGGGAGGATCCACAAAATACACCATCAATATTTTTATCAAATTACAATTAATTAAAAAGGTGAGGCACTAAAATGAACATGTCATAATTTTTTTAATAATTAAAATATTTATGCTTCTTAGCTAGAATTCACACTATAAACTAGTAATTAACACATAATACATGTAAATTGACGCACAAATAAAGTCATGGTGACGTGACATATTGTATTTTCACTAATTATATCAAAATCAAATTAACACCAAGTGAATGGACGGCTAATATTCATTTCACACGTTATTAGAAAGTGGCGCATTCACTTTTTAAATTATTTTTTTTCCATTATTGCCCTATGGCTATTCATATAGGATTGAAGGTGAGAACACTCCTTCTCTCTCCAAAGGAAAAAAGAAAAAAGTGAAGAGAGTAACAACACTACAAATGTCAACTTTGAACAGATAATTTAATCTCTTTTATTTTATTTTTTTTTTAAACAAGAAGCCAGTATAAGAATAAACCCAGTACAAAGCAGAGTAGGAATTGACACTCCCACCCTAAACAGTAACAAAACCATACATAAACACCCAACTAAATCATTACCAACTGAGAGATCATATGTATGAGGACCACTTTAAGTCTAACAGAGCCAGATTAATGATGGTAAATGATTTAAAAAACAAAGCACAGTCCAAGAAAAATTAAAACAAAACAAAACAAAAACACAAATAAAAACAAGATCATAAACTACAAAAGATCAAAACACAGCACGATCGGGAATGGCCAGATCTGGTACTTGAAAATCGAAGCGCTTCTGCAAGACCCAGCAACAGAAACAAACTTCATGAGCAGAGGATGGCCTGATTCGGAATGACAAAGGCAAAGCGCGTCCGCTGTCATCTTCTCCCCGGGAATAGATGGAGTTTCATGGCTGCCTCAATATGCAGAGATCATCATTATCCAATGATGCCATAATATTGAATCTCCAGCAAAACCAACAAACTAAACAAAGAAAAAAACTAGCAAATCACAGATAAACAAAATACCACAAACCAACAAAAAAAAATAGCAAAGCATAGAAAAATAAAAGCACAACAGACCAATAAATAAGTAAAAACGACACAATAACACAAAGGAAGAAGAGAAGTGAGTGATTTTTGGTCCTAGAAGGACCAAAAACTATCCTGAACCAACCAAATAAAAGAAGAGAGATGATGAATAGTGTTTTGGAAAAGAGAAGCTATCTTTGCTATCAAAAGCTATTTAGTTTAATCTCTTTTATGCATAATAAATTATTGAGAAAAAAAAATTGCACCAATATGCTTCTAGTTTCAAAATAATTTCTATTTTTGCCCTATAATTTTTATTTTTACAAATTAATTTTTAACGCCCAAAAATTTTAATATAAAAATTAAAATTTATTCACTTGTACAAAAATACAATTACAAGTTTGAATGACGACAAAATATGTAGTTATTCATTGTTAAATAATTTTTAATAATACTAATTCATATATGATGCTTGAAACATAACATTATAAGAATCGATAATTATTGGGATCAGATGATAGAACTTATTCTTATTTAAGCGATATTTTAAATTTGGAGGATGATATATACTAAATTGTTATAGTTGTTGAAATATTTGAGTTTTAGATACAAGGTGTTTATATATATATATATATATAATAACAGTATAAGAACTTTCATGCATCATTTTTTAGGGTAATTAATTAGTAATGAAATTTGATGTAGAATTTTGAAGATCGCCAAATCCATTAGAATAAATTATGTAAGGAAAATAATTAAAGTGAATAGTACATAGTGGCATGGAAACAAATAAAGAAATAAAACTAGAATCTGAACCGCTGACTTATGTAATAAGGCTTTATATGAGTGGTTTTATCATGTTGTAGACAAATCTATAGCAAAGTGAGATCAGTGTATCATCTTTTTTCCTCATTGGCTTCTTCCTCTATCAGTCCTAAAAGTGTGTCTCCATTTCTCTATCTGAATATGTCCTACATACAACCACTGTTTATACCTACTTCAATTATTTCTTCAAATTCAATATTGCCTCCAAATCCATGCATGCCCCACCTCTTCACTTTCACAATGTTTTACGTTAATTCTTTAGTTTTAATTTTGTTATCTTTTCTTTTCTTTTTAACACCACTACAAGAAATGTCTTTTTATTTTGCCATTATTATAAAATAATTGGCAATTGTGTTCAATAAATCAATTATTATTTTATTTTTAAAAACAAAAAAAAAGGTTTTAATATATAGTAATTAACCATTTGAATTTGATACTTAACTTATAAATTAATCATTTAGATACATCAACTTAGTAAAAATAAAATTTTATCAATATTTTTAACATTGTTTATTTAAACAATAATTTATTAAATTGAAACAAAATTATTTACACACATAAATCAATTAAAAAGTATTTTAAAGTCATATTTTTAGTAAATTAATATGTCAAAATATTTAATTCATAAATTAATAGAAAAAAGGCATATTGATGCCAAAAATCACAATCTTTTAGACCTGTTGTAATTTTATATTTAGCTTTAAAAGTTGGTAAAAATAACACAATTTAACATTTTAGTTGCAATTATAGTACAATTTGAATTCGATCAAAATTAAAATATAACATGTACATATAGAAGATGAGGTAACTAACTCACTTCAAATTAAGTGGGATCCACATGCTACATATATTAATCATAGTTAACACAAAATGGGACCTACATGCCACATAAAAAAATGGACCTTTGTATTTGAAAATGTAAAGTGGGACCCACTTTAATATTAACCTTAGTTAGTATATGTGGCATGTGTTTCCACTTTATTTTAGATGAGTTAGCCATCTCATCTTCCATGTGTATATTTTACTTTAATTTTGATCAAATTCAACTTTTGTTAGAATTGCAATTAAAATGTTAAATTGTGCTATTTTGCAAACTTTTAAAGTTAAAATAAAATTGCAACACGTTGAAAATATTGTAATTTTTGAAACCAATTTACCTAGAAAAAACTGATAAAACATGTTAAATTATATACATATATATATACATGCTCATGTATATGAGATAACTTTTAGAACATATGTGGGCAAGATTAGCATAAAGTAGATTACATGCATATACAATATATATAGTCTAAAGTGTGATGCACGTAATTGTTGTTTTGCTTAAATTTTCCATACGAGATAAACATAAACGACACCGACATGCGACATGCGACATGCAAATATGCTTTACGTCCCATCGGAGAATATATTTGCAAGCGAAGCCAAATTAATATAGGTCCATTCTCGATTATATATAGGTCGTCTAATCAACTATTCATATCGTGTCCACACCCACCACTGTTTTTTTTTTTTTTACTTAGCTTAGGCTAGTTCCATATTGCTAGTTTAACGGTAATGGGATATGATAGATCATAGCTCATAGGGTTGGAATATATACATCACATCAAATTTTATGGTTGTATATACCTTGAGTATGCTTTCATTTGAGACGATTCACAAATATTCAAAAAGTACGCGTGCATGATCAATTTTTTTTTTATTTATATGATAATAAGATTTTTTATGTTTCCATTATTTTTTAATCAAAAATTTTTTAATTAATATATGTGGATGTTAAATGACTGAAAAAAATATTAATGGATTGTGAAATAAGAAAGATATTCCTCTTATAAATTAATTATGTAAAAATTAATTTTATAAATAAATAACAGTAAAATCTAAACTTTATATTTTAGAACATTTTTAAAAGTGATCGCTAAATTATTCTTTTATTAATAATTTCTAATTAACCTTTAACTAGAGTGTCCAAAAATATTTTTTTTTAATAATTTCTTCCCCTTAATTTTAAGGATGCTCTTGCCAGCAAACAAGAGAAGTCATTATTTCTACGATAGTAAGTTCTATTTACCATGAAATTTAATCAAACATCTATATGATAACATCATCCTTATAATGACATTACTAGCTTTCCTATCCAAATGGGTGAATCAAAACCTAACAATTTATAATTCAAAGTCAATAAATAACCTAATCACCCACCTAACAACATAATTAGGTTAAAAATTTCCAATATATCATTGCTACATAAATAAAACTATACAAAATCATGCATACTCTAGCAACATAAACATGTAACAATTAATATTTCATGATTAGTAGTATCCTTCATGGCAAAATCTATTATCCACCGAATGTTATTAAAATAAAGGAAAACTTCTATCATATATACCCACCACCACCACCACCAGCAGTATTGCAAACTTTGGGCAAGAGAGCAAAGTTGATTTCTTTTTGGGAAATTTGTCTGCTTCCAATTTCCATGCACATCGTTCTATGCAATGACTAGCTAAAGCAAATGGGCTAGCTAGCCAGCCATGAAAATTTTAAAAAATAGCTATCTAATCCACCATACACCATATCTCAAATAATAAGGTAATTAAACTAAAAAGTTGGCCATCAACGCTACTTTTGTCTTGAGCTAAGTGACTGATTGTATACAGTGAATACCTATTTTATTATAAAAAATAATTTTTTTTTTGCTATAAACAAAGCCACGTTCATATACACCAGACAAATAAACCCCATCAATTGCCCACTTTTTTTTTTTTTTCCCTTCTTCTTCTCCATGGGAATAATATGAAAATTCCAAAGAGTCTTGAAAATCGAGTTAGTGGAGTTATTTGTATTCCCCACAAACATGCCCTTAACCAGCGTAGACCAAGAATTTCAACATCACTTTTTTCCTTTTATATTTTTGTTTTATTTTTTAAAATATAATAAAATAAAAATCACCCAAAACTTAGAAAAAAAATAAAAAAAATTAACCCACTACTCACGTTCAACCAAAAGTTCTACTACGATCTTTGCCTTTATATATGGCCCAACATGTCTCCTCATGCTCTATATCACTACTTTCTTCTACTCTTCTAGTTACTAGCTATAGCTAAATAGTTAGCAACTATATGCTATAGCTTAAATATTCTTGCAACATTTTAGCAAGATCAAGCTAAGTATTTGAACGTGATGAGCTGCCACAGGAGGCGGGGCTCCGTCAACTACGGCGGTGGCTACAAAGGCAGTGGTGGATGGTCATGGTGGCATGAGGGAGGAGGCGGGTTCTTTTGTAAATATGGTTGAAAGTAAGGAGATGGTTTCAAAGGGGAAAAAAAAAAAAAAAAAAGAAAAAACACAAGAAAAGCTTTGCAATTGCACTCTCCTGAGTTTCTAGCCTAGGGGCAGAATTGGGAGAGTGAAATTATTGCATCGCGGGGAATTGAGGGTAGCGGTCCGATTTACGTGCCTTTTAACGTTAGGGTCTTTGTTTAATTTTCATTTTATTCCTTGTTTAACCTTATGTTTTCTGTTTACTTATTACCCTTTAATTAGTACTCTCTTGTTAATTTTCTTCTTTTTTTTCTTTTGGTTTTTTGGGTGTTATTTTATATATAAAAGACATGGGATGTAAGAGATGCATACGAGGTAGCTATAGCTATATGTACTTTGGTTTGTTTAAGGAGAGTTTTGCTAGATTAAGGTTGAGTTTTGGGGCTTGGAATGGTTGTTTATGCTGCTGGACATGCATCACTTACACCCTATATATCATCTAGCTATTTGTATTTGCTTTTGTAATGATTTGTGTATCAAAGAAAATGAGTTCTGTGTCAAGAACAGCAGCTTTCGACTTCTTATATTATATGTTGATTCTTAATTATGTACGAGTCCAAACTTGGTATAATTAAGTTGGCAGCTTGCAAATTAATTTTATGCTTTGGATTTGTTGTTTATTGCATTTTGTTAAAAAAAAAATCATTGCTTCATCACTGTAGTTGTTATGATCTTTTTTTATGGTAAAGGACACTGAATATTTTGTGAATTCTAAAAGAAGAAAAGAATCACTATGAAATGTCCTTTTCGACTTCAGATTTTGATGAGGCACATGAAATTGATTAATTTTCTCAGCTTAGAGGGAAATATCTGCAGATGGGTTGATGAAGTTTTACTTAAATAATTGTTCCTTAGTAAAGTCTTTAATAAATTTTGAGTCATGTATTAAACCTCATGTCATGTGGGTACATTAGACAAAACTTTCAATATCTTATTTGAAGGAAAACAGGAAATGCTACAAGGAAAAAAAGGGTTAATTTCCAATTGACAAATGATATATCATGACTTCACACTTTGATTTTTAGTCAATATATATAATATAAAGTCTGTCTTGCTGACCTCTAATTAAAGATAGAACATCTATACTTAAATTATAGAGGCAAGAAGATTCAAGAATCAGAAGAAAAATACCATTCATGGAATCAATAATTAATAGAAGAAGCATATACATATACATGCTAGCAAGATCCATTAGAATTTATGAATGTTTTATTAGCATTGGATCCTAAAAGGCAAAATTTAGCTTTATGAAAACTATTAGAAAAGTTATGGCTCTATCTATATGTGTCATTATTACTAATATAATTTTCAGGAAAAGAGCTAGCATTAGCATCATTGCCTGCAGGTTTCCACTATCCTCTGCTGAATGAGAGGATTGTTATTAGCTCATGATAACCATATAATGGAAAATTGATGAAATGCGAAAAAAAAGAGACTCAAAATTCATTAAGTGAAAAAAGTATTATTATTATTATTATTATTATTTCTACAGCCAGCCCCACTGCTGCCACTTGATTGATTTTTAAGATAAAAAGTTCAATAATTGCTACAAGAAAGGCATCTTCAAGGAAATGCAACTCAGGATTATATAAAAGTTCTTTTAGGAGAGAGCTACAAGGCAATGATCACCTTATAAAAAGAGAAGTCTATAGTGTTCCTTTGTCTTTTTTTTTTCTTGTGAATTGATTATACAGTTTCTTTTACGATTCTGTTACAGCTCAAGTCTCAAGGTCACTGCTCAACAAATTATCATATGTTTTTTCTTCTCTTTTCTTTTACTTTTGTTAGAGCTTGCAGCTTTAAAAGCATATGGCAGGAATCTGCTAAACTTTAGGTCCACAAGAATTTGCAGATTAATGTAATAAGCAGACAGGATTTGGTGTGAAATATGCTTAATTGCTTCTAATAGAAATATGGAGAGAAAAAATGGCCATGTCATTTCACATACATACGCATATGGAGGTTCCCAAGAAAGGGTTGGGGCTGCAGAGCTATTTCTGCAGAAGCTGGATGCTGAGACAGATCTGATATATACAAGTTGATGGATGCTGGAAATTTCTAATCCATCAAAGCTGTGGTGCAAAGCAATGTTTTTGTGTTACTGCATTAACAGGAGAAGTTTGGCTGATAGCATTTAAACCACTAGCCAGAGAGTAGTTTCAGCATTAGTGGGGATGAATTCTGCTATATCAGGGATCAGAGAATTGCAAAAATAACTCCTATCATTTGTTCAATCATCAAATCTAGCTGCAGAACAATAGGCCATACCTTCAGGAATGATTTCAGCTGCTATTTTCGCCTGCAACCGGAGGAATGGCCATTGCATTTTCCTCTTTAGGTCAGATATTCTGTTTAATGTCCTGAGAATTCCTCAACTGTGGAATTCTGATGTAAATATTTTTATGACTGCAAAAATTTTGATGACGTTGTACACATGAAAAGATAAACATCCAAGACTAGGCAACTGAAAGACCGCCCATACATCCAGATAATTTAGAGCAACAATAAAATATATGTAAAACAGAGAAGGAATAGATCATGATTGGATCATTGAAACCTGATCAAGTGGGTTGAATTTAGACATGAAATTCGGGTGGAGCAAAGCAGCATACTGTAATATTTAATTTTTACGATTGAGAAAAAGAACAAACATCTACAGCCTATAAAATACAGACATCAAATGTTAAAATCATTCAGAAACTTTACTGATACTATTAGTTCAGTGCAAAAATTGAGGCACCAGGAGGAGCCAAAACATCTGCACATTTTTATCTTGAACAAATGTACATGAAGATTAAAACATGTTTTCAGGCCTTGTAGCTACATGCCCTGACAGAAACTATATACTCATCACTTGTTTCTTCTCCCCCCTTTCCCCTTCTTTCTCATTATTTTTTTTTTGGGTCCACAACTGCAGGTTATTCTACGAGCTTTGCTCCACTGTCTCAGATATTAGCAGCTCTGTTGAAGAATCTGATTGTGGCCCTTCGGCAGCAACATAATCAGGAAAAGACAAAGGACTAGGAGGCAATTGCAGATCATCAATGTTACCCTCTAACATTTCCACAACCTTGGTCATCAATGGGCGTTCTGATGAATTCTTTTGAATGCACCACAACCCAACTACACACAATTTTTTTGCTATTGCAGCCTCAGTTTCATTAACACTCTCAAGCTCTAAATCTCCTCCCTCATTTAGATGGTCATAAACCCATGAAGGGAAATATACTTTGCCTGAAGAATTTCCCTTTGCATTAATGTTCCTTCTTCCTCTGACCATTTCCAATAATAACATCCCAAAACTATAAACATCTGATTTGCAAGAAACAGCCCCAAGTTTCTTTGAAATCAATTCAGGAGCAATGTACCCCATAGTTCCTCTTGTAGTACTAACAGACACAAAATCATTTTCCTTAGGGTAAAATTTTGCAAGACCAAAATCTGAAACTTTTGGGATAAAATTAGTGTCTAGCAGGACATTATGCGGCTTTATATCAAAATGGAGAATGCATACGTCACACCCAGCATGTAAATGTTCAATCCCTCGAGCTGTTCCTATAGCAATTTGAAGGAGTTTCTCCCAACTCAACGGCTGAAGGTCTACTTCTCTTGAAAGTATATACTTATTGAGAGATCCACCAGCCATGTACTCAAAGAAAAGAGCACGATAAGGACCCTCAGAACAGAATCCCAGTAACCGTACCACATTAACATGATGAATCTTACCAATTGTAGAGACTTCATTGATGAAGTCCTCATCACTAAACCTGAAGTCGCCAAGCATTTTAACAGCAACTAAACGACCACCAGGAAGTTGTCCTCTATACACTGTCCCAAACCCGCCTTTGCCTATTTTATCTCTGAAATTGTTAGTAATTGCAATAACATCAGAGTATGAATACCTTCTGGGTATCAAGGATGTTTCGTTGGCTGAAAGATTATCTCTGGTAACTGCTGTCTTCTTTTCTGTTCTGTATTTGTGAACTAGGAACCCAATTACAACTATTGGAGCAAGGACAAATCTTCCAATTAAATTTATCACTGAAAGAGCAAATGAATCAAAGCTATCAAATTTGAATCAAAACAATCAACGTCGGGAAGTATTGGAGTTTAAATTTGGAAATTTTACCTAACAGGAAGTTCCAAATAGCAGCATAGATTATTGAAACTAGAGGTGATACATAATAAGTGCCTGCATAGCACACAAGCAATTGATCAAAATTGAGCCTTCTAAAACAGCATTATCACAAACTCAATAAGCAATGTCCAGAGACCAAGAAAGATTAACATTCTAACCTGAAAAATGGCATTCATAAACATTTGGTGTACCCCTTGAGCTCAAAGTGCAGGAACGACCATCAGCAATGCAATCCCGGCACTCAACAGACCATTCAAGATCAAACCCTAAAGCCATCAATTGCAAGATACTTTGATAAGAAGGGTACAAAACATTCTGGTAAATAGTGGGAACCCTTGATATAAAAGAACAAGAACCTTGGAGATCAGATATCACATAAGTACCATAACTAACATAAACATAAGACCCATTTCCACTAAAACAAGGGACTTCTCTATAAGCCTGATCATCAATCTTACTTGAACACTTAACAAAACTTGTAAATGTAGTGGATACCAATCCCCTGTAACGGCTATCAAGTGTCAGTTCATCAGCTGAGACTGACATGTACGGAAGATTGCACGTTCCATTAGCTAAATTAACATCAACTAAACGGATTATATGCTTATCATATGAAATTTGCAGCACATAATACTTCCCTGAGTCGAATTCTAAAATGGGTCTATTGTTGTCGCAAGAAATTACATAGTCTGCATCACCACATGCTGCTGGATCAGTCTTTAGGCGAAATGGGTAGCTGATCTTGATATCTCCACATGAAGAAGAGCAAGTTTCTTGGAGGGTTCTTGACTCAACCTCAATTATTGTGGATACAAAGCTTAGCAGAGGGAAAAGAACAAGAATTGAAATTGTGGGTGATGATTCTTGGCTTTTCTTCATGGTTGGGTTCTTTAGTTTTTGATAAGAATTTGAGCAAAGAATGGTGATTTGTTAATTGTTTACGAGCTGCATAATCGTAATCGTGGAGTAAATGGTGATGGATGGATGCTTAATTGCGGGGTAGATGATGGAGGTTGTGTGTTTAAGTGGAGTAAAGCAAGTAAGAAAAAGCACCAAGTTCACGACTTGATTGAAGATAAAGAGTCAAAAAGTATACGATGACCCATATGGGTCACTGGTCAATGATGAGGTTGCCTAATATTAACTCAAAGTCTCAAACTATAAGAGACAAATGGTTAAGACCAATAAGAATTTGGGTTTATCTAGCACTATTTTTGTATTTGCAGTCTTTTTTTTTTAATCAACAATGAATTTCATTCATTGAAAGAAAGTGATTTACTACAACCTACTCATACTATAATAAATTTTAATAAAGTAAAATCGAATTTAAAAAATCGAAAATAATAACCTTAAAGATTATATAATCATAAAATCTATTAATTGTTTTGTTAGTGATGTGTGAAAAGATGGCAAAAAACCCACCTCTCCATTGAGCTCCATAATAAGGTCATAAGTTCAATTTATAGGTAGTAAAAGTTAAGAATTGAATATTTTTACGAATATATATATGTATATATATAAGCTATAGTTGATAGTTGATTAGTATTATTGAAATTATAGTTGTTTTAGTTCTAGTTGATAGTTGTTGTAGTAATAGTTGGTGTTGATGTTGTAATTGTAATTGTAATTCAATGACCAAAAAAAAAAAATTTACTGATTTTTAAGTTAATATTGAAGGATCGAAACCGATCAATGTTAAGACAAAATTACCATCTACAAATATTAATTTGAAAGTACTTGAAATTGATTTATAAAAAACCAACCATAATAAATTTAAAGGGGTAAAAACCCATCACTACCTCACTTAGATGGAAGTACAAATAACAAAATAACTTATATCTATAATATATAACTTATTTATAAATAAATTAAGAGAAAAAAAAATATGAGATGATTTTGGCCAAAAATGGACAAAACCACTAACAAATGAAAATATATTTTATGAAAGGTCGAGAAAAGAAAGAAGAAAGAAAAAAGATGTATTTGCAGTTGATTAAAATAATTGACCTAGTGAAAAATAATTAATAAGTTAGACCCCAAGATAAAAAAAAATGAAACTATTAGCACATTGAACAAATTGATGAGATTTTGTCTAATAATTAAGACTGAAATTTCATGATTACAATGTTAATTTCAGAAAGGCTTATTAGTAAAAAAATCACAACATTTTTTACCTTTTATATATTTATACTAGTTTTTAAAATTTGACAAAATTAGTCTAATTTAATATATTATTTGCATATTTAGCACAAATTGACTTATAATTTAGAATTTTAACACAATTGTTATTTGATCATAAATTAAAAGATAAAATATATAAGTGGCATTTGAGGTGAATTAACTATCTATTATTATAATCTCATATTCATATGAAGGATTAAAACTAGGAAAAAAAAACATGAATATAGTTTCTACAAATTAAATAAAATTTTCTTTCTCATTTTATATTTTATAAAATTATTGAAATTGAAGTCTAACTAACTATTATAATTAGTATTTAGATGATGTGAATGTGTAACTCACAAAAATAAAGATTAACTACTTCACCATAAATATCATATATTGACCAAATTATAATTGTGCTAAAATTGCAAATAATATATCAAATTAAACTAATTTTACCGAATTTTAAAATTTGGGATAAATTTATAAAAGGTTGAAAAGATTGTGATTTTTGACACTAATATGCCTTTCACAAATGTAAAAATTTTGTGTATATTCATGAGTTGTGAGATTTGGTGTGATTAATTTGATATTATGAAATTATAAATTTAGTTGGTTTTGATCTAGATTAGTTGAGATTTTATAACTACTGAATATTAGAAATAACTATTTTAAAAAATTATGTTTTTTTTTTTTTTTTTTCTTTTAAGTGTTTTATATCGTTACTTTATTTTTTACAGAGTAAATTCTACTTTGTTAATAACCACCATGGGATGGTGTGATACATATGCCTCAAACGGCAATACATACAAAGTGAAAAATAAATACATGCAAAACAAAGTTATGATAGAATTTTTTTTTACTTTTATAACTATTGAATATTAGAAATAATTATCCTAAAAAAGTATGAATTTAGTTAATTATTTTGCTTTCCAGGTGTATCTTGCAAAATTCATCCGCCCGTACCATCATGCTGCAACGCAAAACTCAATGGGCCTGATTGTGGCAGCAAGCAGCCTACAATTTTCTCCTCATCTTCCATTACAGATTCACACTACCAGCTTCGTCACAGAGGAAATTACTAGTCTGGTCTCTCTATATCACGGGCTTCATTTTTATCATAGTTGAGACCCATTTTAATTAATTTTGGAGTAGATAATTAAATTATCCCAGCTTTTTTGGAGTACAATATTTTAATACTAAGAAAGTAATAAAATACATATTTTTGGTTACTTAATTATTATTTAATGACCAATGAAACTTGAGTAGTCCAGTGGCAAAAGATGGGTTTTTTAAAGCATTAGAAAAAAATAAGTTACTTGGAGAAATCCAGGAGTGGGTTCACTTAGAGCACTTGAATGAGGGTGAGAAATTAATAGCAATCACTTAAATCAAGTGTGAAGATGAGAAAAAAGAGAGGCCACTTGCTTAGAGCCAGAGGTCCCATCTCCATCTGGGCATGGGCATCTATCAAAAGACATAAAAAAAAAAAAAAAAAAAAAAAAAAAAATCAATCGCTATCACATTAAATTGTAACGTAAAACAATAACACAGTAGATGAAATCCAGCCCATCATGTGCTGCTGCGTCACTGATGTATGGCCTAACTACATCCTAAGACTGAAAATGCATCAATTGAAAACAGCAAAAATACCAGAGGAAACAACATACTTCCATTGCCCTTTAATTGGAAAATGATCAAAAAGAAAATATAGACAAACTATACTCCAACAATTAAAAAGAAAATCTGATTATTGTTTTTCTTTTATTTAATGAAGGCTAGTCAAGCCGAGATTTGTGGACTATACAACAAGATAGCCCTTATCGTATGAAAAGTTAGACTTCATTAAATCTAATTTATAAAAATAAAGTAAAAATATTTTTGTACTTATTTATCTGTCAATTAAAATTATATTATCGGACAAATGTATTTTTGTTAAATAGATGTTTTATTTTTTCTTTTGAATTTTTGTTGTTGAACTACACATCAAGATAGTCCTTATAAAAAGATAAATTTCATCATATCTAATTTATAAAAATAAAGTAAAAATATTTTTGTACTTATTTTATCTGCCAATTAAAATTATCTTATCGGACAATAAATTTTAGTAAAATAAGTGTCTTATTTTTTTGAGAATTTTTTTTGCTGAAATTTATGGACTACACAGTAAGATAGTCTTTCTCCGTATAAAGTGCTTTTCATCAAATCTAATTTATTAAAATAAAGTAAAAGATTTTTTTTTTTGTACTTATTTATCTGTCAATTAAAATTATCTTATCAGACAATCAAATTTTAGTAAAATAGATGTTTGTTGTTTCCTTTGATATTTTTTTTTTCGTGTTGCTTTTGTTTGTAAGAAGAAATTATAATGGTTAAAAAATTAAAAATTGTATTGTTAGATTCTATCAAAATTTAACATTAAAAAAATATGTTAATTAAGTTTATGAATATATTTCAGAAAATTCAAAATTGAAAAATGTTTGGCAGTGAGCTGGTTTTGCTTTTGTCATTTACAACTTTATAACATGACATGAAAAATCACATGCTGCTTCTCTCTTTGCCTCTTAGACCATTTTTGCTTCTTTGCACCTTTCTCTTGTTCCGTCTCTCGCCGTCCAATTTTAACCTCACCCACAACTCACAACCAAAAATGAATCTTTCTGTGACATCATATTACATATATCATACATATGAAATTTTATTATTATTGAAATGGCTATGCAAATATTATATTTTAAAAAATTAAATGGTATTTGTATAATTTTTATAAGTAC
Source organism: Macaranga tanarius (assembly GCA_949673435.1). NCBI lineage: Eukaryota > Viridiplantae > Streptophyta > Magnoliopsida > Malpighiales > Euphorbiaceae > Macaranga > Macaranga tanarius. Next base: position 11,313 of record CATIWO010106604.1, on the reverse strand, counting down.
ATTAATTAATTTATCTAATCGATCTCATTTAATTATATTTTTTAAAAAAAAAGAAGAAGAAGCATAAGATATCTAAAACTAATGTAATTTCCAAATCATGAATAGCTTTTTTACAAGAGTAGCCTCACTTCTCATCACAAATACTAAAAGTCTAAGAAATTTACAGGAGTTAACAAAAACAGTAAAAGTAAAAAAAAAAAAAAGTGGAAAAAGGATAAAACTGGATGATCAAAAATTCCAAAATTAAAAAAGGGAAAAAATTCCTATTATCAGGACATATATCATAATCACCCTCATGATCCACCGCAAAACCGCCACCGCCGACACGGCGTCGTCGTCAAATATTCAATCACCTGAAAGAAAACCAATGAGCTAAATCGGCACCAACACGGTTGCGCGTGGAATCAACGCGCTCATCAGAAACAATAGGAGAACGGCAGAGAGGACAGTTAAAGTTGAGATGATGAAGCCAGCCGTCGAAGCACTCTTTATGAAACACATGTCTGCAATCATCGAGCTTCCTAACACGATCGCCTTCTCTAAGATCACAAAGGCACACCACACAATCCGATCCTCGAAAATCATCATCGGCGGCGGCGGCGGTGGTAGTGGTGGTGTAGTTGTAAGAGAAAAGACGGTTGAAGTTGAGCTGCTCGGCGAGGACGATGAGACCGCCGAGACCAGAGCCCACTGAAGCGAGTAAGTTGTCGTGGAAGATGATGGACGGAGAAGAAGAAGAAGAAGAAGAGGTGAAGCGGGAGAGACCGAGTAAGTGGAGAAGGGAGAAAAGTAAAGAGCGGAGATGATCTATGGATTTGGCTATGAGTGCTAAGAGAAGCAAGGGGATTGAGTCAGACGACACGTCGTTCAGCTGGTTCTGCAACCCCATCTTTTACTTTATTTATTTATATATATATATATATATATTATGTTAAAAAGAAGGAGATGAAGGAGGAGAAGAGGAGGAGGAGGAGGAGTATTGATGGAAAAGGCTGCAAAACCTGTGTAAATTTATAAGAAAGAGATTTAGAAGAAGAAAAGTAGGAAGAGGTAAAGAGTGGGGGATGGATATTGGGCCTCATTACATGCCATGTGGGGTGGGCCATTACCACTCTCTGATGTTATTTTTCTTTTATTTTATTGTATATTATTTTATTATATTATAATAAATTACATATTTTTAAATAGCATTCTCTTTGATTTTTTGGAACACGTAATTAGATATCTAGTATCGGAACAGAAAAAAATAGTTAGCGGTTAGAAGTTAATATATTTTAAAAATTATTTTTTTTAATCACTATTATACAATAGAATCTCATATACTTAGTGTGAGGAGAAAAATTAAATCCAAAATCTTTCATTTCCAAAAGCAAAGACTTTTAGAGCTTGAATTATAACTCAAGGGTTCTTTGATATTCTTTTCGAATATTATAAAAAGAAATAGTAATATACACCCAATGTTGTTCAAAAAAATAAATTCAATGTTGTTATGTAAAATTTCCTTCACCGCGAAGTATTTGTAGTACTAGTTTAGTTTGATGTAGTGAAGGAATTATGCACATAATTGAATGGAAAATTTATAATGCTACTCATGTAAGCTTTTCCACAATAAAATTTTATGTGAACAAAGCTATGTGCAATTTGAAGAATCTGTGTTATTTTTATTTTTGAGAAAAAAGTTTAGTATTTTCAGAAATAGTCATCATTTTGAAAAAATATATATATATTTATCAAATGATCTAAAAAATTTAATGTATATTTTTAATGCAAATATTTTTTAAAATAAATTCAACTTTGATGATAATATATTAGCATAATAGTTTTTTTTAAATATGTTTTTAAATAAACTACATTTAAAAAAAATTGTTACTACCATTACAATTATTATTAAGATTTAAATTGGATTTTTCAGATAATAATTGGATATGCTCTTTTTATAAAACTTTATAATTGAACAAAACTAAAATAATTTATTTACTCATAATCAACATAAATAAAATGAAGGAATAATTAAATAATAATTTATCTTAAAGGAGGAATTCAAATTCTCTTTCTCCAATTAAAAAAAAGAACTATAACTATTATATCGTCCGTCAATATTTATAATTAATAGAGTAACTTTTTTCAATATCAATTTTTACACTTGAAATAAAAAAGATAAAAAAACACAAATTGAACACCTTTTATGAAGTTGTTTTGATTGTAAATGGATGGAAAAATGATGCAATTGTAGCTACGATTGGATCAGCCATTTGAGAAGAAGCTTCCAAAATAAAAGTTGCCATCAAAGTTTTGGCTTTATATTAACGAGAGAACAACATAGTTGATGTTTTCATGTTCTTTCAATTTACGCATTTATTTTCCCTTTCAAATTGCCTAGTGACTATGCCATTAATTGTACCAAAACATATGTGATATATGCTGCCACGTCCCATATATATATATATATATAAATTCATGATAAATTGTAATCTAAACGGAATTTATAATGAATCATATAAATATAAATATATTTTATTTAATAAATTTTATAATATATGAATATAATCCACATAAATATAGTACAAATAAAATTTTTTCCTCAATTCAATCATATGTCCCTCTATTTTATTTTTTATTAATAAAAATATCACATTTCTTAAATATTAATGAAATACATACACAATAAAAATAATTTTTCTTTTTAAATTATATGAAAATTTTATATCAAGATAGTCGAATCCAAACTTTCCATCGTATAATATTTTTAGAGAAAAATTATCATTAAACCACATTCTCAGCAACATATATCCCTCTATTTTTACATCTCTTCTATAAAATTATAGCGTACAATCATTTTTTTCATACATTATGTTCAAAAATTAATTTATATATGTATAAATTTTTATTTAAAAAAAATAAGCGGCATATTATATACATATATTTTAGTTAATTCATATTAATTAATGAATATAATGTTACATTTTTAGATTTAATTATTTAGTTTATATATTAAAGTTTAGATATTTAATTAAGGGAAAATTGCATTTTTGGTGTCACAACTATTTAATTTTTTCTATTTTGATGTCTCAACTTTTATTTTTTCAAATTAAGTTGCTAAATTTTAAAATTCACAGCTAATTTGATATTTTTGATAAGATTGCTCTTATCGAAGTGCTGACTGGACAAAACTAAGACCTACCTGCAGCCTAATCAACTGTCATGTCAACAAAAAAATAAGAAGCACAAAATTAGCTGTAAATTTTAAAGTTCAGCAACTCAATTTGAAAAAATAAAAGTTGAGACACCAAAATAGCAAAAATTAAATAGTTAAGACACCCAAAAATGCAAGTTTCCCTTTAATTAATAGACCAAAAAGCAAGTTCACCTTTTTTTTTTTTTTTGAAAAGAAAAAGCAAGTTCTCCTATTATCTACTTATAGTTATAGGTGACTTTTAGAGTACCTTCAAGGCATTGTAAACTCATTCGTTGAATTGAACTCTAACCATCATTAACACAACTATATAGATCACTCAAGTTGATACACAGAAAATTGGCGTAGTTATTGGAAGCAAATTTATACACATCAAATTGTTGTTTACTATCACTTCTTTGCTGACATGTTTATGGCTTTATCAACTTCATTAAAGATTTTAGATAAAAACTCATTTATTGAGATATTTATTAATGAATTTGTTCGTATCTAATTGAATCACTATTGGATTGAATTATAAAAAGTATTACTGAGAAAAAAAATGATTTTTTCTCTTGTTTAAACTCAATAATCAATCTATTTAATAAGTTCAGTCTGAAATGAGTTACATGCAACAGTGGTTACCCAACTTTATATTTATTACAGTTTGATTTATTTTTGGTGACCTAACTTTAATTTTGTTTCAAAAAGAGTACTGCTAAAAATTTTCAGTCCTCTAAATTTCTATTTAAATCATTTTAATCCATCAATCTCTTTATTTTTTCAATTTAGTCCAAAAGTTACAAAAAATTTATAAGTTTATATTCTCCTAACCTATGTTACTACTCAAAATGAGTCTGGTCTTATTAGGTGGAATCAAAATAATTTCCAAATTTGTTCTTATATTTTAATAAATGTATAGAAAATATAGATTTATTTATAAAAAAATCTTTAATTCTGGATCAAAATAGTAATTTTGGATTGTTCAGGTACCAAAAGATTTTGTAAGTCACTATTGTGAAACTAAATAAAAGTATGGTATATAAAAAGATACAAATTAAAGTTTGGTGATCAAATTGAAATAAAGCTAAAGTTCGGTACCCTCTCGTGCATTTGACCCGTCTGAAAATATATGCACAATAAATAAAAATTTTAAAAATTGCATTAAATGTTAAATTTTAAATCTCAAGAACATAGCAACTTGACTCGTGATTTATTTGAATGTATGTACATATAGATTTAGAAAATATTATTGATGAATGCATATTCACATATTTTCCTGTAGAAGTTTAAACAGCTAATAAAGAAACAATGCATGTTGAGAATATATATATATATATATATATATATATATATATATATATATATATTCTAACACTGAATCGTATCTAGATTTGATATGGGGGGTACCCTCTTGTCCATTTATCAAAATCGTCTGAAATTTTCATGGTTTAAGTATTTGATTATTGCATCGAATTCATTTTTTTAAGATGGCTTAATTAACAAAAGTGCACAAAGATGAACTTGGGGAAATGAACCTTTTTATAACATAATTAAGAACACAAGTAGATCACTAGCTACTTTTAAGGTGGGAACAAAATCTATTTGCTATCTATTTTCATACTAATTAAACTCTCTTATGATCTATACGCCTATACAACTCTCTGTTGCAAGTATGCATGTGCATAAGCTATATAACTAACGGAAACTGATAGGTGTCTGGCGCATAGATGACGCGCGAGACACCTATATACAGTTTTGGCCCCCTCATTTTACAGGGGGCCAGAATAATTAGAAGGGCAAATTGGTAATTTGACGAGTCAAATTACCATTTTGTCCTTAAAAACAATTTGCCCCTGAATTATAGGGGTCAAAATTGTGATTTGTATTTCGCGCGTTCAAATTACCATTTTGCTCTTAAAAAAAATTTGCCCCCATAAATTATAGAGGGCAAATTTGTGATTGTATCTCGCGCATTCAAATTACCATTTTGCTCTTAAAAAAAATTTGCCCCCATAAATGATAGGGGGCAAATTTGTGATTTGTATCTCGCGCGTTCATATGAACGCGAGACACAAATCATTTTCCATAACTATAAACCATGTCTAAATCACAAAATTCGAAATAGTTAGCACAATTAGGCACAAAAATATATTAATTAATTTTTACAGAAGTAGATAGTCAAATGCAAAGTCAGACAAAATAAATCCCCATTTGCAACTGAGCCCAAAATTCATTAACTGCTCCAAGTTAAATCAGCAATTCGAGAGATTTGATAAAACTAGGACAAAATAAACATTTTATAAATTTGAAAGCATAGAGCAATGTAAAGATGCCAAGCTGATACATATATATTAAATTACTGTATGTTTCCTCCCAAATACTATTTTCTTTTTTGTTGGAAGCCACTTGGTTAATTAAATACACAAAAAAAAAAACCATGTTTCTCTTAAAAAATGCTGGCATTTTAGGTGGCAACTATAGTCCCGAGAGTATCGATGGAAAATAAGAAATAATTAATTTTAATTATGGTAAAAATTAATTTTACATATCAATGGTGATAGAATTTTGATTTTCTATTTTTATGATGTATAAAAATAAATCATTAAACCACTCCCTCACTAGTAGCTCAAGATATATATACTTTTTGCAATTTAATTAAACAAAATATTTTGTGTTGCCTCAAATTAAATTGTGTACACAGGGTTTTAATTTAGAGATTTAGATAAGCTTTAAATTTAGCAATATAAGTAAAATTTATAGTTAATCAAGATGAAAGTGGCAATCTAACTTTAATTTATTTAAAAAATTTAATTGATGTGTGTGGTAAAATTTTGATAGAAAATGGACATCAATTACTTAAACACTTGTTTGAAATTATAATCAAAATATTGTATTAAGCTTGGATAATTAAGAAAGAGAAAGGGGTGCTTTAATATCATTATTATTGATCACTAGTGATTGATTATAAAATAAATTGTCACCAAAATGTCCAACAAGCATATGCATGTGGGTGTAGAAGTTAGCAAAAAAGAAGGGTTTGGGCGGTGGGAGATTAAGACATAATTCTGACTGCGGACTGAAAGAAGATTTTTTGCTTGATTTTCGGTGATTAATAAATAAATATAATACAAACTATATAGTCATTAATTTACTAACATAACATTAACAAGTTGGTAAGAGAATAAGACTTCATGATGCAATCTCCACCGTCCACCAAGATTTGCATATCCGGCGTCCATACTGTCAATGCCTAATTGGCTTATTATTATTTTTTTTTTATCAAATACCATTAAAGGATTTCATTAAAAAAAAGGAGAATTACAAGAGATTACAAGAATATAGCAATAGATACACCCAAATCTAATAACTAAAATTTGATTCAAAGACTAAAACAAAAAGTCTAAGAAATCTAAAATAATGAATCACAAGAACTCACAACCAAACTCAATACGGGTACCTTCTATGAACCTAACGTGTGCTCAACTCCAAAGAGGGATACACACAGTTATGCTCCTATCACTGATCTAAAGCGAGGAGGGAGAGACACCTGAAGAAGCTTGAAGTTGGAGCTCAGATCTGGATCTCTAATGATTTCTACTTTAGATTCACAAACTATTTTAAGATAAAATACTGAAACTATCACAAAAACTATAAAACGGGATAGAACCCACACTATTTTGAGATTAAAACTCAAAAATTATTTACTTAAAATATTAAAAACAAAAAAAGGAGGGGTTTTGGGTGGTTTTTTTGGCCAAAAATGGCCAAGAAACCACCCAAAACCATAAGCAAGTGCAGAAGAAGAAAACTAGAGGAGAGAGGCGAGAGAAAAGGTTAGGTGAGGAGAGATTAAACATTATTGGCTTATTGTTAAACCATAAAATCTTTCCAAGAAGGACACTGATGGTAACGCAGTGTGCGACAATCATGCACCACAAAAAAAAAATTACAAAATTATTTGTTTGATCTCTAATTTTATAGAGGAGCGAAACAAATTCGAAGAATTTTTTGATAATTTTACCGATATGTGACGACACTATAGCAGTCGCGTGTCACGATACCAAACATTACAGTTTTAAGAAAATCTTATCTTTGTGTTTAACCAAAATAATTTATAGTACTAAACCTAACATTAAACATACAACATCTATTTTCTTCAAAAAAAAAAAAAATCTTTACCGTCCTTGTGGTCGTATCCGAATTGAACTGGATTAATCAGAATCCATTTAGGCTCTAAATAACAATAATTTAAAAAAAAATACATATACAATGTCTGTTTATATATATATATATAGTGTCTGCTCAAAAGTAGGTTCATTTTTTTCTTTACCATTGGTCAAAGTTTCATTGTTGAGATATTAGACTATAAAAGGTCCATAGTATTTTCATTTTTTATATGCATAGTGAGCATGAGATGGAGAAATTTGAGAACCGTACAAATTTTTGAAATTGTATTAAATTTTTAAAATAAAATTGTTTGTATTGTATTAAATTTAAAAATTTTCTATACTATCCCATTTCATTTTTCGAAATGGTTTGGTACAAAAATTTAGATTTTTTTAAACGGTTTGATTTGATACGGTTCAAAATAAAGATTCAGAAATTTAAATACTTTCAACACAAAATATTTATTTTTTTTATACAAATAAGATTGTAATTAATTAAAAATTTATAAAATAAAAATAATTCATCTAAAAGTATAAATAAAAATATAAAATCAATTTATAGTTAGGATATTAAATTCTTAAAAAGTACATTTGTATATACTATTTTATTAAATTAGTATTTAATAGGTATTTTAATATACAAATCTCAATTAATTGATTGCTTTAAACTAAAACGCAATTATTTATTTGACGCAATTAGAATTACATTCTTTTTTGGTCATCAATGAGAAATTCTCATTAATAAAGGAGAATAGTATAATAAAATACAACAGAAAAATGGTACTACAAGCTAATATAGACTGCTATAATAACAATTTTCAGCTTATATTTAGCAATACAAAGATTTATCAACTAGTTCAGATTAGGAATGCAGATGGAGAATGGATAAAGGAGGATAATAGGATCAGGGAGGAAGTGCAATCCTATTTCAGAGGAATCTACATAAGAGAACAGATCCTAGTAGATCCAGAAATTATCCAATGTCTAAACCGATGTGTCACACCAGATATGAATAATTTTCTTATGGCCCCTATTAGTGAAGAGGAGATACGCTCAGCGGTCTTCAATTTAGGGAAGCATAGCGCACCAGGCCCGGATGGTTTTTCTGGTTTCTTCTTTCAAGGGAACTGGGATTTGGTGAAACAGGATGTAATAGGAATGGTTCAGGATTTTTATGATACGGGCTTCCTGAACAAAACTCTGAACCACACTAAGCTTTCTTTAATTCCTAAGGTTAAAGCCCCAGAGAAGTTATCAGATTTTCGTCCCATAAGTTGTTGCAACTTCTTGTATAAGGTGATTTCAAAGACTATAACAACAAGATTGAGGAAGATTATTTCAAAACTCATTTCCCCTGCTCAGACAGCCTTCATACACAACCGAAGCATACAGGAGAATGTCATAGTCACACATGAAGCATTGCATAGTTTAAAAAGAAGCAAAGCATTAAAACACAGTAGCATGATGCTAAAGATGGATATAGCGAAAGCATACGATCAGATAGACTGGGATTTCCTAAATTTAGTGTTGATCAGGATGGGTTTTCATAGAAGATGGGCAAGAATGGTGATGGGCTGCATTAGGTCAGTAACCTATTCGATTTCAGTTAATAGGGATCTTCTACCTGCCTTTAAACCAAGCCGAGGTCTACACCAAGGTGACCCTCTATCACCTTATCTATTCATTATGGTATCAAATATACTTTCAAAGTTAATTGTATTCAACAAAAGGCAAGGCAAAATCAAAGGATACAAAATCAACAGTCGATGTGAAGCCATTTCCCACATGCAGTTCGCAGATGATACAATGTTATTCGGTCGAGCAGTGATCGGTGAAGCTCAAAATTTCGCTGACATATTACGAAAGTATTGCAATGCTTCAGGGCAAAAACTTAACCACACGAAATCAGGAATTTTGTTCAGCTCTCTAACTCCTCCCACAATAAAACAACAAATAACAGGGGTGCTCAACATTGGGGAATCAAAATCTTTCCTAAAATATCTAGGAGTTCCTTCAGAGTGGGGGCGAACAAAGACTCAGTTGTGTGATGAGATATGCGACAGAGTCGCAACAAAAATTCAGGGATGGAAAGCAAGATTCCTATCGCCAACCGGCAAAGAAGTGCTCATAAAATCTATAATTCAAGCAATCCCAACATACATCATGTCAGTTTTCCAGCTGCCTACAAAAGTAATAAGAAGGTTAGAACAGATGGTGAGAAATTTTTAGTGGTCTCAAGAGATTGATAAGAGGAAAATTCACTGGGTTTATTGGGATATTATGACAAGGCATAAGATGGAAGGAGGCTTGGGATTTAGGGATCTCAGTATTTTTAATTTAGCCCTGTTTGCCAAGCAATGCTGGCACATAATGCAGAGACCTTACTCTTTATGTTCCAGGCTTCTCAAAGCTCTTTACTTCCCTCAATCCAATTTTTTGGAGGCACAATTGGGGTCTAGACCTTATTGGTTATGGGTTAGTTTGATGAAAGGTAGGGATTTACTAAAGTTGGGGACAAGGTGGAACGTATCTTCGGGTGACAACATAAAAATATGGCAGGATAGTTGGATACCTGGCTTGCAAAACTTCATATTACAGTCGTCTCTAAGACAAGACACACATCATAGGTTGGTAAAAGACCTTATTATTCCGGATCGAAGGCAATGGGACGAGGAAGCTCTTCAGAATCTTTTCAATGACCAGGAAGTAAAATCCATTCAGACCATTCCGGTGATGGGTCAAGGAGGCCACGACAAGCAAGTTTGGCACTTTGCCAAAAATGGAGTGTATACAGTCAAATCGGGCTACATGCAACTATATGAACGAAAAGTCCAAACGAGACCAGGTACCTCTGTACCCAATCTGAACCAGACTCTTCACCCAAAGCTGTGGTCTTCTGTTTGGGGATTGAGAGTCCCACAAAAAATTAAATTCTTTGTGTGGTGTTGTATGAGAAATGCCCTACCTACTAACAACAATTTGAGAAGAAGAGGGTGTCAGATTGATAGTATTTGTGTTAAATGCTCTTCTCCAGAGGAAACACTAGAGCATATCATGCTCTTATGCCCAGTTGCTCAACGGGTATGGTTTGCCTCACAACTGTCCTTCACACCAAGGTTACAAGCTAATCAGTCCTTAGCAATGTGGTGGTTCAACATGAGTAAACTCTTACAGGATGCTGACATGGAGTATGGTCAGGAATTAATGGCTATTGTCTGTTGGCAGCTCTGGCTGCACAAAAATAACTTAATTTTTGGCATAAAAGGAACGGACATTGACAGAGTTATTGAGAAAATACAACAAAGCTGGTTGGAGATGATGGAACTGGATCAAAAAATGCTGCATAGAGAAGAAGCAAGCATGCCATTAGGGAACTAATGGGAGAGACCAACACAAGGGAAAATCAAGCTTAATTGCGATGCTTCCTTTTCACCTGCTCAACAGAAAGGCAGAATAGCCATTATAAGCCGAGATCACAAAGGACATGTTCTGCAAATTTTGAATGCCAGAATCCGATGCTCAACAGCAGCTGTAGCCGAAGCTATAGCAATAAGAGAAGTCGTTCGATTAGCTATTGAACACTACCCACAAGAAGTTATAATCGAATCAGACGCACAGATAGTTGTTCAGGCCATTAATGGAAAATAGACAGATGTTTACTGGGAGTTTGCTACAGTGGTTGAGAAAATTAACCTTTTAACAGCAGCTCATGAACACAAGTTTTTGTCAATTAGAAATATATCTAGAAAAGCAAATTCAGTTGCTGACTGGATAGCTAAATGTGGTAGCATATTATCCACACCTCATCCTTCAAACAACCATTAATACATAATTATCTACAGTAATTATCTCCTTAATCCACTTATCATGCTTAATGAGCTTGTAAGGTTATATATACACTTGGTAACATTATTTAAAAACACGTACAATTTAAAACCTTATTTGATATTGCTTAATGTTACTACATCCATT
>CATIWO010106603.1:0-11240 GCA_949673435.1 Macaranga tanarius | reverse complement strand
AAAGAAACAAAAATTAAATCAATAATTTTAATCCACAACACAAGAGATTTAAGGAGTTCGGATTATCAACAATCCTACGTCTCCACCTAACTTATCCCCAAGTTAGGATTTTCAACACCAACACCAATCTTATTATTTGATTGTGTTACAACAAGATGAGTTGTAGAGCTCAACTCAAACTATATAAACAAGAGTATTTTTCTTGGCTCAACACCAATAAAAAGAGTTTTCAAGGCTCACTCCAAAACCTTCACAATCAATGTGTTTTGATATGGATCAACACAAACTAATAAGAGTATGAATCTTACTACCCAATTTTTCAATCCCCAAAGAAGGTGTAGATGAAAAGTTCCTAACTCTACACACAAATCCAACTCTCTCAACAAGAGTAAAGATGAGCCAAGAACAACACTTCTTGTTATTGATATGGTTTTGTGTTGAGCCAAGAACAACACTCTTGTTTATATAGTTTGAGTTGAGCTTTAAAACTCATCTTGTTGTAACATAATCAAATAATAAGATTGGTGTTGGTGTTGAAAATCCTAACTTAGGGATAAGTTAGGTGGAGACGTAGGATTATTGATAATCCGAACTCCTTAAATCTCTTGTGTTGTGGATTAAAATTATTGATTTAATTTTTGTTTCTTTAATTTTTTTTATCACCCTATTCACCCCCCTCTAGGGCTTTTTATTACCTTATTCCTAGTAATGACACCTTGTTCATTTATCTATAAACCCACTTAGTGCCAATAATAGGATAATTCTTAGGTCTAGGAACTAAGTTCCAAACCTTATTTCTCTCAAATTGGTTAAGTTCCTCTTACGTAGCAAGTACCCAACATTCATCTTCCAAAGCTTCATTAATAGACTTTGGCTCAATTTGAGAAATAAAAGCAAGGTTAACTAAAGTCTAAAGGAAGATCTAGTAGTTACCCCTTTTGAAGTTTCTCCTAAGATTAGCTCCTTAGGATGATCTTTCTTATAGTGCCAATCTTTTGAAAGATTGATCTTCGGTTAGGATGCTTCTTAAACTTCCTCTTTTATAGGTTCCTCTATCTCCAATAGTCTTGAGGCATCATTGTCTTCTAAGTTCATATTTATGAAGTCACCTACAAAGTTATCAACAATAACAAGACCCTTTCTCAGATTTATCAAATGCAACGTGCATGGACTCTTCAACCACTAGAGTTCTTTTGTTAAAGACTCTATAAGTTTTGCTAGAGGTGGAATAGCCTAAGAAAATACCTTTATCGGCTTTTGAATCAAATTTTCCAAGGTCATCCTTGGTGTTTAATATAAAGTATTTGTATGCAAATACTCTAAGATGTGAAATCTTGGGCTTTCTATTATTCCATAGTTCATAAGAAGTTTTGTTTAAGATTGGTATTTTAAAAACACAATTTGAAATATAGCAAGTGGTGTTAACGACTTTCGTCCAAAAGTATAATGACAAATTATACTCATAGAGCATAGTTCTAGCCATTTGCACCAAAGTTCTATTCTTCCTCTCAACTACCCCATTTTGTTGAGGAGTTCTATAGGAACAATAGTTATAGAAAATACCATTTTCATTATAAAAGGAATTGAAAAATTCATTTTCAAATTTGGTTCTATGATCACTTCTAATATTTGTTATACAAAAGCCTTTTTCTTTTTGAACTCTCTTTGTAAAGCTTTTAAAAGCATCAAAGGCATCATTTTTATGAGCTAAAAAATATACCCAAGTAAATCTAGAGTAATCATCAACAAGGCCAAATGCATAATACATTCCACCTAAGCTAGCTACTCTAGTAGGTCTAAATAAGTCCATATGTATTAGCTCAAATGGTCTAGAGGTGGACACTCTATTTTTGAGTTTGAAAGATGACTTAGTTTACTTCCCCTTTTGACAAGCATCATAAATTTTGTCTTTAATGAACTTGAGTTTGGGTAATCCATTCATAAATTCACTTTTTTTCAAGTTCATCGATCAATTCAAAATTAGTATGTCCTAATATTCTATGCCAAGTCTATATATCATGAGAAATAGACATCAAACATTTATGTTCTCTATTATCCATTTTGTTCAAGTCAAAAACATAGGCATTGTTTACTCTTTCACCACTAAAAACTATTTTATTATTATCAAGTCTACTAACAAAGTAAGTTTTAGGGTAGAAAGTAACATTATTTCCCATATTACATAGTTGGCTAATACTAAGCAAGTTATATTTCAAACTATCAACAAATAAAATATGAAGAATAGAGAGGGTTTTCGGGTTACCTATCTTCCCAATTCCCATAATCTTCCCTTTAGCATCATCTCCAAAAGTAACACTACCTCCATCTTTAGCCTCAAGGGAAGTGAATTGGTCTTTATCTCCTATCATGTGCCTTGAGCATCCACTATCTAGGTACCATTGACTTTTGCTCTTGGTGGATTTTAAGCACACCTACACAATAACAAATTAAATATTCTTTCGAATCTAAACCTTAAGTGGTCTAGGTTAGTTAGTCTCATGGTAATCCAAAGGCAATAGTTGCAAATGAAATCTCCTATAATAGCATACATTGCTAATATGCCCAAGAGTCATACAATAAAAACATTTCACATTTGCAAACCTATTGAGCTTAGATGTATATGAGTATTTAATATTTGACAATTGCATAGGTTCTTTTTTAAGCACATTGGTTTTAGAGTGACCTTGAGAGTGTTGTATATATCTTCTAGTAGGCATCTGAACTCTTGAATGCACATGAGATATACATTCACAAGTGTGAAAGTGGTGGTCTAAGGTTGCATGCTTAGGTGTGTGCTTCTTTATGTATATGAAGTCATGCTTTGGTTGATACCTTTTGGCTTATGCCTTAGATCTTTGAGCTGTAAAAGTATAAGTCTTAAAAGACTTACCTCTAGATATATGAGACTCTTTAGCCAATATGGCTTAAGTCTTGGCACTACTACTAGGAGCAAGTTATGAACTATGGTTAGCTTTCACAAACCTATTTTGAGAGGATAATGATGATGATGCTCCATGTTAATATCCAATGATATGGGTATTACCATGGAATTTTTGAGAAAAATTAAAAGAGCACCAAAAGTTTCTTTTCCTTTACAAAATTTGGAAATAGAATTATTTAGCTCTAAAACTTCTTTGGAAAGCTTATTATTTTCTTATTTGGTCTTATCAAGTTCATTTCTCAAAGAAGTGGAACCTCTCAAATCATTGGATAATTATTCATTTAAAGAAATTACTTTAGAAAATTTTTCTTTCCAATCTTTGAATTCTTTTGACATTTTTGAAAGATCTTGCTTGTAAAACTTTTTCTTAAAAACCAAATTTTCACATTTTAAAATAAGCTTTCTCACAATAGAGCTCTCATCATCATCATCATAATTAAGTTCATCATCATCACAACTAAAAGAATTGATTTAGGGCAAAAAGCCACCTTGGCCGACGTGGGTGGTGAATACCATTGATGGCAACTATTTTATTGAGTTTGGTGGCTAGACAGAGGGTGTTTACGGCATGATAGAGCTGTAGTGAGCAAGTACCGGTGCGGCAAACTGACTGTGATGGAATAGCTATCCTTTCTAACTACAGGGCAAGGAACTTTTTCCACCAAGCCATATGTGGGAAGACTGAACTGGACTGAGATTACGGGAACACTGTATGAGACAGTGTGATTGCGCGATCACTGAAGGTCCTCTACGAGCTGCGAGGCAGATTTAACGCTACGCCCTTCCCTTAGCGCCTCACTCTAGGCGGGGCTCACATCCAAAGGATGCACGGAGTGAAGTTGCCTATCTAGCCACTCCTTTCTTTAGTATTCGAGGTGGGATCTTTCAAGAGCTCCTTCAACAGCACCATACATGACATTTATTCTTATTTTTATTTCTTGGTATTAGTTATCTGGAGCAGCGAGCTAGTCTGCCGAAAGCCAGTGCTTAGAAGTAAAAGGTACGTCTTTATCTTTAAGAGCCATGAAGCATAGATTGGACACCTCTTGGTTCTCCTCTTCCTTTTCCAAATCGGATGAGTCATTCCAAGAGGCTTTGAAGGCTTTTCTCTTTTTTTTGGTTCCTTTGCCCTTGAATTTGAGCCTTAGGCATTCACTTCTTATGTGACTCGGTTTCTTACACTCATAGTAAGTGACTTCCTTGGCTCTTTTTTCTTCATCCTTCATATTATCTCTTTGTCTTAAGAAATTTTTCCTTCTTAGGAGCATCTTGAACCCTCTAGTAAGCATAGCAATCTCATCATCATCATCACTTGAGTTCATAAGGCTTTCTTCTTCACTATCCTCTTGGGTTGCTTTTAGAGCTATCCCCTTTTTTTTCTTTTTTCTCCTCTTTCTCCTCCTCCCTTTGCTTTAAAGTGAGCTCATAAGTCAATAACTTCCCTATAAGAATATCAGTATAGAGCTTTGATAGATCATAAGCTTCTTCAATGGAGGTTACCCTTAATTCCCAATCTTTATTGGGCCGCACTCTCAAGATTTTGGTATTGACTTCTTCTCTTGAGTAGTGTTTCCCCAAGTTTCTCAAGGTTATAAGAAGAGCATTTAATCTATCAGTCATTTCAGTGATGGATTCTTAGGGCTTCATCTTGAAGAGCTCATATTCATACACATGGAGTTGCACCTTCTTACTCCTCACTTGCACATTTGCTTCATAGTGGTTCTCAAGAGTCTCCCAAATCTCTTTAGCACAAATACAATATTGCACTTTGCCACCTTCTTTTCTAGATATAGAAGCAAGGAGAATAGTCATAGCCTTCTTATTTTTATAGTGGTCTTCCTTTTCATTTTGACTCCATCTAGCTCTATCGATAAGAACTTGTGCATTTTCTTCCATTTCAGTTAGAGGACTCCATCCTTAAAGCACTACATCGTAAAGCCTAATGGGATCACTATCTAGATACAACTCCATCTTCTACTTCCAATGAGGATAGTCATTTCTATCAAAGAATGGTCTAAAGGATTATAAGCTAAGAAATTCACTCTCTATGATCTTAATTCTAGCAATAAAGTACCTAGAATTTAAGCTCAGATACCAATTGAAAAGGCCCTAGACGGGGGTGAATAGGGCTATTTGAATTTTTGATGAAATAAAGAGAGTTTAAGAAGATGATGCTTCAATTAAACAAAGTTTAAGAAGAGGAATGATAGGAAAACAAACATACAAACACAATAGATTTAAAGAGTTCGGATTATGAATCAATCCTATGTCTCTACCTAACTTTTCCCTAAGTTAGGATTTTTAAACCCCATACTAATCTATTTAGAAGATTGATTACAACCAAAGGAGTTTTTCAAGGCTTAACTTAAACCTTTATAACAATTAAGTTTTTCTTGCATTAACTTAAACTAAAACCAATACCCAATTGTTTTAATGGCCAATACTTAAACCAATACTAGAACTAGACCTCACTTCCCTTAATCGTCACTCAAGAATTGAGGAGAAAAGAGATCTTAATTCTAATCACAAACCCAACACTCAATAGTTTTAATACAAATGAAGAATAATTAAGAGAACTTGACAATTCCTAAGAATAAAAATACTTCAATCAATTCTTCTAACCTCTTTAGTGAAGTTTGAGGCTTTGTATTTATAGTTGGAGATGAAAAATAGCTATTACAAAGCATTTAATATGTCCAAGCACTCTTCAACCTTTATTTAATGTGATTTTAGCTTTTTTTATAGGATTGAGTCTGCTTAGGATCCTGAGCGTACCCTCAGGATCGTGAGCCTTGAAAATATAACCATTAGAGGTAAAAATTTATCTGTTAGAGGCATGTCATGATCGTGAGAGTGGGATCCTGAGCAAGGCAGAATTTCTTCAGCTCATACTTTTCGTTCTTGTTATGCAAGTCTGTCACCCCTCATGATCGTGGCCATCCATCTTACGATTGTAAGGGTAGTCCTCACTTAGTAAACTTGCATATTTTGACTTCAATTCATCCCATATGAACTATAACCATTCATGATTCAATTAGAGACATCTATAGGGACCTTTAAGGACTTTAATTAAGCTTCAAATTGCCTTTTATTGCTTGCTCTATCAATAGTCTTAATCTAATTCATAATCATACTTAAACAAACATATTAGTGATTCAAAAGTTATTTGTTAAGGTCAAAATAGGATGAATTATTGGTTGATCATACAAATGCTCAATAGATCTAACCAAGGTGCATTAAAAACAGGCAAATGAGTATACAAACCATGTGGATGCAATACAGACTTTGCCTTTCTACATGCAATGCAATGCTCACACACTTTATGTACATCATGCTTCATGCTAGGCCTAAATAAATGCTTAAATAAAATTTCATATGTCTTATGCACGCTAAAATGCCCTATTAAACCACCCCCATATACTTCCTTAATAAGTAGAATGTGTAATGAATAATTAGGAATGCACAATTGGTTACTCTTAAATAAATACCCATTAAAAATATAGAAATTATCAAAAATAGCCCCATTAGAACAAGAATGAAAAACATTGCTAAAATCACCATCATTAGCATATAACTCCTAAATAAACTCAAATCCTAGCAACTTAGAAGTAAGAGTATTAAGAATAACATACCTCCTTGATGATGCATCAGCAACAACATTTTCTTTACCTTGTTTGTACTTAATGACATATGGAAATGTCTCAATGAATTCCATCCACTTAGCATGTCTTCGGTTATAATTAATGAAAATTCATCTCAATTGAATGCATACGAAAACTCTTGATTATAATTAATGAAAATTTATACATCCTTATATAAGGATGAAAAATAACCTAATAAGACTCCTAATCCTACTAGTTTTCCTTTAGAAAGAAGGAAACTCAAATATACTAAACATCCAACATAAAATAAACTCTCTAAAATCAAATCCAACTAGGATTACTACTTTAAAATAGATAACTTATAGATAATTCTAACATTAAATAAAAATCCTTCTTAAATTAAGATAAACTAAGGCCCAAAATAAAGTTGGCCTATGTAACTTATTAAAACCCAACATCAACATGTACATTCGGCCGTGTGATACGAACCCACTGACAACCTGCTCTAGGAACTCGTGCAACATGAACCTAAATCCACACTCTCAAGGAAAGTTCAAATCAAGTTTCAAATCAAACATTTGAAAAGATGCCATAATCTATTATTTGAAGATATATTGATAAGTCATAAATTTTATTCACCATAAACCCAAGGTTTGATAAGAACACATGGTTATAGAAGCGAAGAGAAAACTCTCTAATTTTTATTAATCATCCATGGCTTTTTCAAATTACATAAAATAATACCTTTATATAGGCTTAAAAAACTCTAAACAAAACCTAATTAATTTTTGAATAAAACAATTAAACATAATTCTACCTAAATAAGAAATATAATCCTATTTAAATTCGGATTTACATATACAACAAATTATAATGCTTTTTTTTACCAAACTTAAGCCCAAAATAACTCAATCCTAAAATATAAAAGTTATAGTCCTTGATATTAGCTTTAAGCAGCATCTTGAATCACTTTATTTGGATATGTATTAAGTGAGATATGACCTATTTACTAAAGTGCGCTCAGTCTGCCCATATCTGTACACAACCTAATGATTGTCCAAATATTTAGCCCCAGAAAATGATTGAATTAGCCCTAAATTTCTTCATCAAAGTTGTAGGTATTTTTCTTAGCTTTCTTTAGTTTTTTTAATTGCCTCAATCTGACTTCTATAGAGTGAGTTATAGCTAAAATACTGAAGCCTGCTATATAAAATACGAATTTATGTGAATTAACCTTGTCTTGAATGAAAGTTGATTTATTAGTATGAGCTACACTTGCAATCTTCTTTAGGATCATATCAAAGAAACTACCATAAAATGTAAACAAAACCCTCATTTCACTAGTGCTAAAAGTGCAGAGTCCAGAGAGTCTGACACAATTCAAACCCATTAGTTACAGCAACTTCTCATGTAAGGTTATAGCTAAAGTCATGGCCAAGATAATGAAGCTGCTAATGATGAGCCTAGTGTTTGAACAACAATTAGCTTTTATTCCAGGTAGATGTATATAGAAGATAATGTGTACATTGCCCACGAAGCCTTACATCATTTGAAGCTAAAGAAAAATGGAATGGAGGACAATATGGCAATAAAGCTGGACATGTTAAAGGCATACGACCGAATTAATTGGGATTTTGTGTCATATGTGCTAAGGAGAATGGGTTTTGATGATCATTGGGTCTAGATGGTGGAGGAATGTGTCTGAACTTTGAGATATGCTCTAATGATAAATGGTATTAAAACTTAATATTTTTCTCCCATAAGAGGCCTCCGGTAAGAGGACCCTTTTTCCCTGAATATCTTTATTTTAATATTTGATGTTCTGCCAAGGTTATTATTGATTCAGGAGTAGGAAAAGAAAGAGATGAAAGTCTTAAAAATTACCAAGCACTGTCTGGTGTTGACGCACACATTATTCACAGATGACACTATGCTATATAGAGCAGCCACAAAGAGAGAAGCAACAATACAGAGTACGCCAGAGCCTCGGGACAAGCGGTGAACTTTGGCAAGTCTAGTGTGTTATTTAGTCTAGGGGTGTTCATCGGTCGGTTCGGTCAGTTTTTGGGCATTTTTCTGACCGAACCGAAATAACTGAATTTGAAAAAATCAGAACCGAACCTAACCAAAATTTTTGGGTAGAACACCGAACCGAACCAAAAATTCTAAAAATATTGATTATTTTTATATTTTTATATTAAATTTGTATATATTTTTAACAAAATATTTAGAAAAATTAAAATAAAAAATTGGTTATTTCGGTAATCTCGGTTAATAGAAATTTTTTTTACATAAAACCGAACCAAATTTCAGTTCAATTCTGTTCGATTCTAAAAATTCAAAAATTTTAAAAATACAAATCGAACCAAATAGTATCGATTCAGTGTTTGGTTCGGCTATTTCGGAGGGCATGAAGACCCCTAATTTAGTCCCAACACACCTACGGAGGCTAGAAAAATAGCTAAAGGCATACTGGGAATCACAGAAAACCAATCACTATTGTTATATCTAGGGATGACGTCAGATTGGGGGAGAACAAAGGTAGAACTATCAGAGTTTTTTATTGAGAGAGTTTTGAAGAAGATGTAAGCATGGAAGGGCAAAACTCTATCTTTAGTGGGACGGGAAACAATGATAAAGTCAGTTATATAAGCAATTTCTGCATATATCGTGACCGTTTTCAAACTACCATAATAAGTCACTAAAAGGATCCAACAACTAGTCGCCCGCTTTTAGTGGGCACAGGAAATGGAAGTGAGGACAACACACTGGGTCTAATAGGAAACATTAACTACTCCCAAGAGCTGGGGTGGTTTAGAATTTAGAAACCTATGCATTATTAACAGAGCAGGGTTGGAGGTTGCTAAAGAATCCAGAGGCATTATGGGCAAGAGGACTCAAAGGCATTTATTTCCCTTACTCAGATTTCATGGGAGCTAGGCAAGGAAGCAGACCATCTTGGGCATGGAACAGTCTGTTAGAAGGAAGAAAGGTATTAGCATAAGGAGTTAGATGGAATGTAAGTAATGGACAACATGTGGAGATTTGGAACTAGCCATGGGTCCTAGGGATTCCAGGTTTTAAAATTAGCTCCCAAATAACTCAAAATGCAAGTGCATATCTTATGCGAGACCTCATATCAGGTGACCCACCAAAATGGAATCAGGTGCTACTCAATAATTTGTTTAATCCTCATGAAGTTTCAGTAATCCAAAAGATCCTATTGGGTGGAAGAATAGAACATGACTAGCTGGTATGGCACTATGCAAAATCAGAAAATTATTCAGTCAAGTCAGGGTATATATACCAAAAAGAGGCATCAGACAGAGAGAGGGCAGGAAGCAGTAGCAACGGTAGGTGGGGAGCAGGCTTGTAGAGAACAATATGGGGTCTGAATATAGCACCAAAAATAAAATGTTTCTTGTGGAGATGTGCACAAAATGCTACTGCATGTATGGCCAACTTATATAGGAGGAGTTGTGTGGATAGTCCAACATGCAAGCTAGTGGGCAGGAAGAAGAAACGATGACTCACTATTTATTCTTATGCATAAGAGCACAAGTTGCATGGTTCGCTAGAACATTGGGGTATAAACCTTAGAAAGGAACATGTAGTCTCTTGGCAAAGTTCGCAGAGAGAAATGGTTGGGTACTCAAAGAATATAGATCAAAGAGATTTTTTGGAACGGTTGGCCCTCACTCGCTAGTTTGTGTGGAAAGCTAGAAATGCAGAAATTTTCAGGGCAAAGAAGGACTCGTCGTAAAAAATATTACTGAGAGTGGAAATGATGAGAAATGAAATGTGCTAAGTTAAAATGATGGACTCCTTAGAAAGGAATCAAAAACAGGTGGAAGTTAACCAGGCAACCCAATGAAGATGGATTACTCCTCAAACTGGAGGGTGGAAAGTCAATGTTGATGTTGCGTTCTCAACTAAGAAGAATGAAGGAAGCCTAGCTTATGTGTGTGAGATGATTAAAGCCTGGGGAAAAAATATAAAATGCAGCTTAGCTCTGGTAGCAAAAGCAGCAGCCTTAAGGGAGGCAGTCAGGTTCATCGCTAGCACTAGGAAACAAGAGGTGGAGGTAGAATCAAATGCATAAGTGGTTGTTAAAAGTTGCACAGACCACATGGACTTAGTGACATGAGAGATACGCCCAATTATATATGATATATGTAGAATTAAGGAAAGTGATTTAAACTGTAAAATCAAGTACATCTCCAGGGAAGCCATCAAGTAGCAAATTGCCTTTCAAGGAATTTCTCTAATATTTTTTATAGTGGACATCTCTGTTGGATCCCTAAAGAGCTAATTCATTTATTACAAGTGGATGTAATATTGTCTATGCAGTAATAAAACGATATCATTTGACGTTTAAAAAACATAAAAGTGATAGAGAGTCCTTTGGGCTTTTTACCATTTTATGACAATTTTCTAAAAATTTTATCATTTTGTGGTGGTTTTCAAAGAAATTTCCATTTTATGGTAGATTTCAAAAGTATTTCCCAATTTATGGTAGATTTTGCTGAGTTGGAATCAGCTGGTCAGTCCGCCTGTCAGACTGGCGGACTGACTGCAAAATTTTTTTTTTTTTTTTTATTTTGTCCGCCACTCTAAGTGGCGGACGAAAGGCATAGTTCAAATTTTTATTTGTTGGTCCGCCACTTGAAGTGGCGGACCAACAAATAAGTGTAATT
>CATIWO010106590.1:0-15741 GCA_949673435.1 Macaranga tanarius | reverse complement strand
ATTTGGATGTAATTATCAGTAACTCAGTATAGGCTATTAGTTAATTTGTTAATTATACAGAAATAGCCTTTGTTTTGTAATATAAAATGAAATATGGTTTAAGGCTTTTAAGCCCAATGTTAATTACATTTGCTTTATTTTTTTTTCTAGGTCAATGTTTTCGAGCCCAACCCAACCGAGTCCAAACCGTTTTGCCGAACCGACCAACCCGAGTATTCCGAAAATTATAACCGTCGGTGTAGTTTGCACTCTCGATTCAGTTCGGCTTCTTATATTTATTTACAAAAACCGATCGGTTCTTATCAATTCTCCACCCGAACCGCCCGATCCGACCGACGCCCACCCCTACTCCGTCCTCCCCTGCTCTTCTCCATTGTGTGGTGGGGAATTAACCACTTCAACTAAATGTGCAAAATAAATAAATAAATAATGTTTTTTCAATAGGTTTTAAAAAGTAGAAATAATTAAAATTAATAAAATAACTTAAATTTTTAGGGATAGATTGTCCTACAACAACATTAAACTTTGTTATAAAAAAAAAACTGCATTTAGTTCCCTAATCATCGTTTAACTTATTTGCAATATATATATATTCTTCCAACTTGATTCAATTATTTTTGCACTTGATATTTTTGTAAGTTTAATTTGGTTTGAATTAATTAAAGATTCTGCATTTAATATGTACTAAATTTTAGATTATTTTCATTTTAAAGCTCTAGGTTCCATTATTTTTTTTTTATGTATAATATAATTTTCATTTATGAATTGAACTTGGTTGCAAAAGTTAGTATAAATTAGTTGAAATTTTTTTATTTAATTAGGAGCTGCCTATTTGATTCGATAGTAGCAATTAACAATCGGAAAGTAGTAAATAGAAAATAACTATCAAGAAGCAATGCATAATTGCATATAAAAAAAAAATCAACATTTATGTTTATGGTGCCTTTATGATTGTTTTATTTTTTACAAAATAAATTTCACTTTATTAATAATCATCATTAGATGATGCACAACACTCTCATATATATTATGGTAATAAAAACAAAGTAAAATTAAAATAGTTAAAAAATAAAATCACCTTAAAATCTCCTTTTATGTAGATACTAGTAAATATTGAAGAAAAAAAATAGTAAATGCTAGTTTCAACTGTTGAACCAAATAGGTCTAAATGGAGTCGCACACTTCATAATTGTTTAGAAGAAAGGGTTTATTTTATTTTAGTAATTTAATATTGAAGAAAGGTTCACAAGGTGGGGTGCAGAAATGGGACCTCCAAATCAAAAAAAGAATAGAAAATGAGTGAGGAAGAAAATTAAGAGAGTGATTGTGTATTGTAGACTTGGTGGTGGTGCTGCTGGGTGCTGGTGTTGGTGTTGGACTGTTGGTGTTGAGCGTGGGATGAGTCCACTAACTAAGAGAGGGTGGGATTCATTTTGTGGAGAGACCACTTAATCTTGCATCACCAACTTCTCTTCTCCATCGTATCCCCATTTCTTTGCGTGCATTTCATGTCCTTTTCCTGCTTTCTATGATTTTACTTTACTTTATTTATCACCATTGCTATTTTTATGAGTGAATCTTGCCAAGTACATGCATCAATTCATAATCTAGTTTACAAACAAATACTCTATATACATATATGGCTTGCAATATATAGGTAGTCTCAGCGAGAGACGAGTGAAAACTTGCCTTCATATAGGCTGTATTTTGAGTTTGCTGCAGGGCTTTTATATAGACAAAAGAACAAATCTCTTAACTTATGATTTAAAAGAATTTTTTTATCTATATCTAAAATATTAGATCAATATATTATATTTGTGACACATTTTAAATATTTTATATTTAATCAATAAAAATACGACATGTATATATATTAATACACTTGAAATATTTAAAAATTTCTCATAATTTATTAAATTAATGAAAGGGTATTAATTTAATTGTAATTATAGGATGTTAAAGTTGTTGGATTAATTGAGAAGTCATCAATTTGCAAAGCTCGATAGGGGCAATTAGTGGTAAGCAAAAAAAATATGTAACAGAGCACCAAAAAGAAAGTGCTCAATTGTTGCTAACTTTTATTGTAATGGGGAGACAAGGATTCATACAATATTTTAATTTTGATCGAAAATCCATGATGAGGTTTTTTGCTCATTGTTCATTGTAAGGGCGGCTCATTGTCATTTTCAATAACTTTGTGGGATTTCTTTTATTCCTTTTCAAAAATAAATAAAGCTCAATCCACTTTTGATTTATTTAATTATGTATACTTGTAATTATATATATAATATAAGTCAATGGATTTAATATATAATCCTGAGAAAATGACGTGCCAAAGACTAAAAGAGTCAAAAACCCTTTTCTTTTCCATATTCTTTTCTTCGTATTTTCCTTTTTCACTTTCAACATTAAGGTCTATCTAATGATCATGATTTGAAACATTTTAATCATTATTTTTCAAGAAAAACATTTTGGAGTTTGAAGTTAATTATGCTATTACTAATGCTATAGATATATTGTAGTCCTCATCCCTTGTAGTTGTAGATAATTTTAGTGAGGGAGATGCCTCTTAAATCAATAAGTAATTTTATGCATCACAAAATTTATGTACTTTCATATATATATATATATCCAAACTTAGTCCTCTATCATTGGGATTTGCCTCCCCATGAAGAGTCAATTCTACTATCACAATTATATATACATCTTCAAACAAATAAAAGCATGCATCAAAATTTTAGTACTAGCTAGCCTGATTCACAAATTAATGACTACATTATACTATACCTTTCAACAATATCATTATAAGAAGACGTTTTTATAGACATGATGTTTATTTTATATACATTTATACATTGTGTTAAATTTATGGGACCTTATAACTATTTTTACTAAATTGATCATTTTTTTCAAAAATATTGTTGGCATAATTTTTTTTTTTTTACTTGTGATATAAGATCTAGTATCATTAGGATGGAAAAAAGATTTCTTTTTTCACTTGTAATACAAAACCAGTATTATTGGAAAGAAAAGGAAGAAATTACTTGTTAATTATTAGTATTTTTTAAAACCATCTTTGTAACCCTCCACCATAAAATGGGTTTGACAATTCTAGGTATAGGGAAGAAGAATTGAATTCAAAACTTCTCTTCTTTTCAAGAGTAAAGATTTTTGCCACTTGAGCTAGTTAGACCTCAAGTGTTTATATTAATGATTTCAAGCATTTTCATTCTACATTACATTTTGCAGGTATAATGAAGAGTAGCTAGAGCTCTCATAATCAGAATAATCTTTTTTTTAAAAAAAAAAAAAAGATGTGCTTCAATCTCAATTTTAAATTAAGTAGAAATTTTAATACTAGTAAAAGGAAAAAAGTAATTCAATAGTGTAAAAGGTATAGTAATTTTTTATTAATAGGAAGGTCAAATAATTTAAATATTCATGAACTGCATAATAAAAAGCAGTTCTTCCTTTTAAAATTTTATAAACAATTTCAAATCAACGAAAATTAAAATTTTATACCTCATGATGTCTTCGGAGAAAAGAGACAACTACACCATTTTTCATTAACAAAAATTATACTATTTTATCAATGTTGTAATTCAAAAATTTTCACAAAAAAATATATACAAGCGTGTAACGTATGTAAATCGAATGCAGAATGCTTATCAACACTTGCAAAATTGAGAAAATTTGAGTTTTTCATTATCAAGGTGAGAATAAAAAGGAGTGCTTGGTGCTCTACTACCAACCAATTATATCCTCAAAAACTAAGCACAGAAAAAAGGGGGGTTTAGGAATAATGAAAGTTGGGGACAGACAAATTCATGTTGATTCTTTGTGGGCTACTTAGCTTGGTGCTCCAAATACTCCTTTTTTTGGTTTGTGCACTCAAATTGTCCTAAAAAGCATGGATCTCTCAAGTGACATGCCGTCAATTTGTCTTGCACACGTGCTCTTAGTGCTCGATTATGACCTTGAAATTTGATGCCAAAACGTGATGAGGCTCTCAAGTCTCAAGCTTTCCCAGGACACCAAGTGGCTCCTTTTGCATTGTCAATTCTCTTGCTTAGCTCAATTAACAAGGGATCGTGCTTCTCATTTAATCACTTAAAGAAATTATTTTTGAATAAATCTAGTAGTTACTCGTCTCTTTTGGTTAAATCAGGAAATATTCAAAAAAAAAAAAAAAAGTAAATAGGGATAAGTTAGAGGTGTAAAGATTGTATATATAGCCTAATATTTGCTGAATTGAATTTTATATTATAATTTTTTTACTCTTTTCATAGTTAATATATATATATATATATATAAAAGCTTGTAATGTGAATTTAATTAAGGATCTATGATAAGTGAAGCAATTCATCCTTGCGGTATGGACCTATTTAGTTGAAGAAAATCTTGTTTGAAAGGCAATACGGCTGTGTAGATGACCATACTGAGATGTGTAGTTTTGTCTCAAGAGAAATATGGCCTGAAACACACCGTGTCTCAAACGCGTTTGAAGACAGTTATACGGACATAAACACAACTAAAATATGGCCGTATGATGCGCATGAGATATATTTTTAGATTTTTACATATTTTTTATTATATATTTTTTTGTATTATATATGTATAATTATATCAAAAATAGGGTTTGGTGTAGAATTATTAACACTCTTATATGTTCTTTTTCAACAATAGTAAAGTCTCTTTTCTATTCATAGTTTTTTTTTTCATCTTAAGATTTTATAGATAGATTTTTATATGTTATTATTTTTTACTTCTTTATTCTTTTGTTATTATTATTTAATTTTATATTTATTTCACGGCTCGCAACTTATAATATTGAAACAAATAAAGTATGACAAATTTTCCACTCACATGGTTAAAATGACCACTTTAAGCGAGAGGGACCAAACTAAAATTGGCTTCCATGACTAGTGGCTACAAGGCTAACTAAATCCATAAATGCAAAATCTATCACGACTCATGTCATGCTTATTAAGGTCAAACCCAAGTAATCTTATCGGTTGTAAAGTTGTGTGTGCTCCACATCAAATTTGCAAATTGACTTTATCATTGTTAAAGGGACATGGGTCAACCCCAAAAGCAATCTTTACATATGATTTTGCAAGGAAAATAGGTGCTCCACCATCAACAAAAGAAGAATATATAGGTAGCTTCGAAGACGTTTCCGCAGCACAAATTAGCACGAGATATCCATATCTTAACGGTAGGCAGCCACTGCGTCAGATATTCTTTTTCTTTTTTAGGCTGAAGCAGGCACACATGCTCATGCTAAACTTTCTTTGGACCAACGAGCTAAATTGATAAAATTTTTAACATGCAAATAAAATTAAAAATCATTTGTCACCCTATTTGGAAATAACAATTAACAACAAAAATGATGCTAAAAAAAGGAAATAAAATTAACTATTTTGTCACTCAATTTGAAAATAACGATAACAACAAGAATGATATTAGAAAACAGACTCCACAGAAAAAGAAAAAAAGAGAGATTAAATTATTCATTTTGCTATTTTCATCCCTTGATTTTCATTATATAAAAAGGTAAAATGTTTTTCCTCGCAATGTCAGAGATTTGTTTCCAGAAAAATGAAGCTTTTTTTAAGATGATAAGTTCAAGGGATATTTGAAACACTTTACTATCCCACCATCCGCGGCTTGTGGACACAGACCAGATGCAATTGATTGAGAGCAAAACAGCACCTTTTTTGTTTCATAATATGCAGAGGCTTCTTGCAATTTTTGTGAGTCAAAATGGAGCAGAATGATGCATATTCAAAGATACCCCCAAGATTCAAACGCATTCCCCTATGGATTTTTCAGCCTCTCCGTCAAGCTTAAAAACTAAAAAGAAGCACATTTCTTGACTCATTAAGTACTTAAATTTCTAATGGCTCCAACTAAAACCTAATCAAATCTTGAGCACGAGGATATTTTCATGCCCACAAAATCCTTGTAGGATTTCTACTATTAACACAATTCATCGGCTGAAATCCATGGACCGTGGATTTGTATGAAAAAAGATGTTGAGTTGTGGCACTTTGCTGTCAAAAAAAAAAAAAAAACTACACTTTGTTATATGTATTTTCTTTTGTAATCTTGTAATATCAGTATGCCATACTGATTTTGTGTTTCCTTTCAAGTTTCTAATAGTTGAAACACACCATACTTGTTAGGCAAAGTTAGTAAGATAAGTATGGTAGTGAGGTATGGTGTATTGTACTTATTCAGCTTTTCTTAGTAGATATATAGGATTGTAAGTGTGCATTTTCTGTATTAAAATGAAAACCAGCTCCACAGAGAGCAACTTTTGCATTTTCAACTTATTCCCTTCTCTTCCTTCAAAACCCAACATGGTATCAAAGCCTACAGTGCCCTAACAGGCCAAAAGATCCTGGAGAAGGCCTGTGGATATTTAAAGCCCAAGAGGAGGCCCATGTGTGAAAGCCTAAGTAAAAAAAAAAAAGTTGCACTTGGAGATTTGAAGAAGGCTCATGGAAAAATTTGAAGACTGGAGGAGACCACAGAGCCAAAGAAGCCAGGTCTGAACCAGTAAAATTTGAAAGCTTGAGGTGCAAGTGACAAATGGTCCAAAGAAGCCCAGTTGCAATTGAGGGGGAGTGTTGGAAAATGAAGTGGGAACAAATCCCACATTGGAAAGGAAGAAAAGAAACAAAGGGCATATTATTGAAGGAGAAGTCAAACCAAAATGGCTTGGGCCATTTTGGTGAAAGATGGATCTCATTTAAAGCCCAATTCATGTTTTGGAGGCCCGGCTGAATAAATCAACTTAAAGCCCGGCTGGTTAAAGGTCCAACACTTCAAACCCGTTCTTTAGCCCGAGCATGTCAAAAGTCCATGGAGCCCGAAAAATCCAATAGTTTTGCCCTGGTGTGATCGAATGGTTTTATAGAATGTTTTATGTACTCTACCCTGAAAGTATCCAAAGGTCAGACCGCAAGACTGATTGAAATCAAAGCTTGCTTCTTTAGCATGGATTAGTGTTATATTAATTATCCTCCGAATCCAAAGTGTTTCCTATGTATCATATAATTAATGTTGTCTATGTCGTGGGCTATGATTGGTCCTTAGGGGTATCAATCAAGTTTTGTACAAGTCATGGACTTCATTGTAATTCCTTTGCTAATTTTAACAGTTCATAGTTACATGATTACATCTTTATTATGGACTTGACCGGCCTGTCGGGGCACTGTAAAATATTATGAGTCGTACTTTCACTTGTGCCTCTTGTTTTGGGCTGTGTTAACGCTGCACATATCAACTTGCAACATTTAAGTTTCTAGTTGGCGTGGTCGACCAAGCCAGTGGCCCAGGAGGCATTAAGATTGCTGCAATTAATTTCAGCACTTACTGGCGTGGTCGACCAAGCCAGTGGCCCAGGAGGCATTAAGATTGCTGCAATTAATTTCAGCACCTACTCCGCGCCCCCCCCCCCCCCCCCCCCCCCCAAAAAAAAAAACTCCTGCAAATATATTTGAGAGTGCAAGCAAGCTTTTTTCTTTATACACTGCAAGCGTACAAAAGCAGCTCCTGAATTTCACGATCATAGTCATGGACCTAATTCACAAGTTCTTCAACATTGTGCTTCCTCCAATAAGCATCATCCTGGTTTTATGTCTCTTACCATTTTATCTTGTTTTCAGGATTCTTTATTATATCAAACGACATGTACTCATCGAAAATGTTAATGGAAAAGTCGTGCTCATCACTGGAGCAGCCTCAGGAATTGGCGAGGTAAGATTTGTAGTTATATATATATACACACACATACGTGCATACAAATATTTCCAACCATGCAAGTAATCATGTTGGCTTTTGGAAGCAAGAAAAGAACTTAAACAGCAAAAAAAAAAATAATGAGTTCGAAACAGAGCAAGGAGAGCTTTTCTTTTTCTTCTTTCTCTTCATTTTTCTTACTTCTATTTACAGCAAAAGTGTCATACACTCTAACAAATCAGTCTCCTACATACCTCATTTTCAATGAGAAATTATTGACTATGGGTTTTTTTGCTTGGCGTCTTTTGCCTGATAATATACATAAAACTATAAAAGCAACTGGCTTACGAGTATGCAAGAAGAGGTGCTTCTTTAGTCCTTGTTGACATAAAAGAAGATCGTCTAGGAGTAGTTAAGAAAAAGGCTACACAACTTGGTTCGCCAGATGCTATATCAATTGTTGCAGATGTTTCAAGGGTTGAAGATGCTGAGAGATTTGTAGAAGCTGCAATAAACCATTTCGGTAGATGTATGTGCCCATAAACCCACTTTTTTAATTTCTAACTTTTATCCGACTCCACATTGAATTGTTTTGCTTTAAATTCTCTATATGTTGGTGCTGCTGGTGGAAAAGTGGATCATCTACTTAACAATGCTGGAGTTGGACCAACAAGCATAGCGAACGACAATGACTACCAAATTCAACGTAGATTAATGGTAATGATGCATAATTTCTGCAATTTTGGAGTCATTTTTTTAGATAAAAAAAATTTCTGCAATTTTGGAGTCATAATATTGTTAATTATCAGGCTTTACATTGCATAGAATTTATATATACATATATCCACGTACATGCAGGACATCAACTTTTGGGGCACAGTATATAGTACCCACTTTGCCATCCCACATCTGAGAAAGAACAAAGGCAAAATCATGGTCACTGCTTCAACTTTAGGATGGTACCCAGCTCCAAAAACCAGCTTCTATGGTGTAAGACATCATTTATTAATAACTATATTCATGTGAAAGGGTAATTATTGGTGTCGCGATTCGTGACGCTACAGTGCGTCGCGAATCTCGGTAAAAGATCAAAATATCCCCAAACATAACAGCCCCTGTATCATGGGGGCATTTTGGTCTTTTGTCGCGATTCGAGAAGCACCGTAGCGTCGTGAATCGCGACGCTTAATTTGACACTTTCTGTAGTTTTTCGATTTATCATGGTACTTTCATTTTGATATCCTACAGGCTGGCAAGGCAGCTGTAATAAACTATTATGAGTCACTTAGAAGTGAAGTTGGTAGCGATATTAGCATAACAATAGTAACTCCTGGACTAATTAAGACAGACATGGCTGATAACCTTGAGAAAAAGGTACTTCACAGTGCATCTAGTTTGAATCTAATTTTCTTTGTTTACCAATAACTAGTGAACTGAAATTAGGCACAATCAGATTATTTAATTGATTAAAACTAGGTGCTGTAACTAATAATAATGCTTTTGGCAAATTGGCACAGGTGAATTTGATTATGCCAGTAGAGTCGCCAGAATCATGCGCAGAGTCGATGGTGAACAGTGTTTGCCGTGGAGATATGTACTTGGTCGAGCCACCATGGTTGAGGGTTATTTTTCCTTTGAGGGTCTTTTGCCCTGAAGTGATTGAGTTCTTTAACCACTGGCTTATTGCCAGAAGGAATTGGCCACCAAAGAAGAACCCAATCCAATCATCTGAGTCCAAGGCAGACTGAAATTGTACATGTATTTATGCAATAATTAGAAATGCAATTTAATAAACGAGATGCGCTGCTTATGAGTTGCTCTTGACTTGATAAAAATTTCTTCGAACTCTTGTATAAAAGCCCGCGACTCGTAATTTTAATGTATTACTAATATTATAATATATAAATTTTTACTTATAATAAATATAAAAAAAATTATTTCCAATGCATTTTATTTTTAATGAATTGATTGAACTTGTTGATCAACATCAATCCAGGCAAGCAAAGCAGCCTTGTTGATCTTTTTCGAAGCACTGAGTGTCGAATTAGGCTGTGACATTAATGTATTAATTGTGACACCTGGGTTCATGGAGTAGTCTGAATTAAAATAAGGCAAATTCCTGACAGCTGAAAGAAGAATGGTCATAGATCAAGATCTAAGGGATGTAACCTCTTCTGTCTTCTCTTTTTCAGCTAAATTTAAAATTAACTTCATGCAGTTTACCTATTTATCTGCCTAACGAAATGTGGCCAATTTGACATCGTAGTTGAGCTGGTACAAGTGAGTGTTTCCCCAGTTAGAACTAGTAACTGAATGTGCAAAATCTATGGAAGTGTTTGCCGCAGAGATACCTGACAGAGCCAAAATGGATTAGGATGACTTGAATATGGAAGGTGTTTTGCCCTGATGTGATTGAATGGTTTTATAGAATGTTTTATGTACCTATACAAGATGAAACAGTCACAGAAGCACCTAGCAAGAAAATTCTTGACATAACTGTTGCTAAGAATATCCTCTACCCTGAAGGTTAACGCAGGTCAGGACGCAAGACTGATTGAAATCAACAATTGCATCTTTAGCAATAACTAGAGCGTACTAGAATCCAAATCCAAAGTGTTTCCCTATACAACATATAATTAATATTGTCGTGCTGTCGGTTATGATTATTTCTTAGAAAATTAAGAGGTGTAGAATTTGAATATTGCTACCATCAATTTATTAAATTAATTCTCACCCGATTTAAAAATAGAAAATTATATCTTTTGTTCAATTCATTAATATTTTGATCGTTTGACTTCCTTATTAATAAATTATTTTTTTTTTCAATTGTTCATAGTTATATCTTTATTATGGACTTGACTGTCTTGTTGAGGTACAGTAAAATTAGGTGGGTTATTTTTCTTCTTCTTCTTTATTTTCTTTAAATATAAGCTATTAAGTTTGAAGATCTCTTGACAACAGCAGATAATTCTACTTCTGGTACTATTGTAAAAAAAAAAAAAGACTTTTAAAATGGGAGTACCATGAAATGGAAGTCTACTATAGCTTACTTTTTTTTTTCATTGACAAATATATAAAATGATGTATTCAAACTATGAATAATATAGTGGATAGAATTCAGCCAAGAATTTTAGCTTTAACATAAAAAAAATCTTAAAATTAATGATTACATTCATTTTAGATACAAAATTCAAAAAAAATTTGTTCCCTCCAACTCTAATGTCCCCTCCAAACGTTCTTCACCAGTTCACCATGCTAAATTCATGTAAAATAAGGTTGATTTGTCCATTAGTAATGTCAGGCTTCAACATTTTTTACTACAATATTTTGAATTTGAATTAATGAGAGGCGGAGTGCGGAAAGTAGTTGGGAGCAGCAGTCCATAATTGTATCAATAGTACTACCCTTCATCAATGAGAGATAAGAGTTTTATTGACGGCAGCAGAAGAAGAGCCACCTTTGCTTTTAATCTTGAAACGCTAATTCAATAGCTTAAATTCTTCCAGCGACCAGAGGCTTACTTTCACTTGTCCCTTCCCTCTAAAATAAATGTGGAAACATTGAGCTGTGTGACTGTGTCGTGCTGTTCAACTTCTAACATTTAAGTTTCTAGTTGGCATACACCAAGCCTGGGGCCCAGAAGGCTTTAAGATTACTGCTATTTCACCCACATGGAAGGAAGAAAAATCTAGCAACTCCTGAGATTCACGACCAAAGCCATGGACCTAATTCACAAGTTCTTCAACATTGTGCTCCCTCCAATAAACATCATCCTGATTTTATGTTTCTTACCACTTTATCTTATTTTTAAGGTCCTTTATTACATCAAACGACATGTATTCATCGAAAATGTTAATGGAAAAGTCGTGCTCATCACCGGAGCAGCCTCAGGCATCGGCGA
Organism: Macaranga tanarius; assembly: GCA_949673435.1. NCBI lineage: Eukaryota > Viridiplantae > Streptophyta > Magnoliopsida > Malpighiales > Euphorbiaceae > Macaranga > Macaranga tanarius. Next base: position 4,091 of record CATIWO010106590.1, on the reverse strand, counting down.
GGTAAGATTTATAGTTATATATATGTATTTCTAACCATGCAAGTGAACAGTCTCCTAAATCTCTTATTTCCCGTGAGAAATTATTGACTATGGGTTTTTTAATCTGGTGTATTCTGCCTAATAATATATATAAAGCACTTGGCTTACGAGTATGCAAGAAGAGGTGCTTGCTTAGTCCTGGTCGACATAAAAGAAGATCGTCTAGGAGCAGTTGTTGAGAAGGCTAGACAACTTGGCTCGCCAGATGTTATAGCAATTGGTGCAGATGTTTCAAAGGTTGAAGATGCTAAGAGATTTGTTGAAGCTGCAATAAACCATTTTGGTAGATGTATGTGCCCATAAACTTAAATATTTAATTACTAATTTGTAATTTTTATCCGACTCCACATTGAATTCTGTGTTTGTTGGTGCTGCTGCTGGAGAAGTGGATCATCTAGTAAACAATGCTGGAGTTGGGTCAAGCACAATGAACGATGGCAATGATTCCTTCCAAATGCGCCGTAGATTAATGGTAATGCACCGGCATAATTTCTGCAATTTTTGAGTCACAACATTGTTAATTTTCAGGCTTTAAATTGCGCCGATCATAGACATATGCATACGTACTTGCAGGACATCAACTTTTGGGGCACGGTATATAGTACCCATTTTGCCATCCCTCATCTGAGAAAGAATAAAGGCAGAATCATGGTCACGGCTTCAATTTTGGGATGGTACCCAACTCCAAAAACCAACTTCTATAATGTAAGACATTATTTATTAACAACTATCTTCATGTAAAAACATTGACAAATTTCCTGTAGTTTTCTACATTTGTCATGTTTGATTTCCTCCAGGCTAGCAAGGCAGCAGTAATAAACTACTATGAGTCACTTAGAAGTGAAATTGGTAGCGATATTAGCATGACAATAGTAACTCCTGGATTAATTAAGACAGTCATGGCTGATAACCTTGAGAAAAAGGTACCTTCACAGTACATATAGTTTGAGCATAATTTTCTTTGTTTACTACCAATAATCAGTGAACTGAAAATAGGCAAACTTGGAAAATAGGCGCAGATAAATTTGATTGTGCCAGTAGAGTCGACAGAATCATGTGCAAAGGCGATGGTGAACAGTGTCTGCCGTGGAGATATGTACTTGGTCGAGCCACCATGGTTGAGGGTCCTATTTTCTTGGAAGGTCTTTTGCCCTGAAATGATGGAGTTCTTTAACCACTGGCTTATTGCTAGAAGGCACTGTACACCAAAGAAGAACCCAATCCAATCATCTGAGTCCAAGGCAGACTAAAAATTATACATATATTAATGCAATGCAAGATGTACTTAAAAATGTAATTCAAATATTCAACTAAGATTAATTAATGCTTTATCTGCCAGCCACACTAATGAGAACCCATCTCTATCAATGTAATTTTCTTACATTTACAATATTATAGTTAAAAAAATATATTTCCATTAATAAAAAAAGTATGTTAACTTCTTTTTTTTTTGTAATGTCTTTATGGAATTAATTTATACTTGCATATAATTGCTAGTGCTAATCCAAAAAAATTAACTTCATAACTTTTAAATGCGAAATCTCTTAGTAAAAAATTTTTTATATAAAAATTCAGCTCAATTCAGATACTATTTTTCAATAAAAAAAATTAAGTGATCGAGTGTTATTTAATTTTAGCAAGCTAATGCTGGAAAATCAAAATTTTACAGCTTTGACAAGTAGAGGCAAGACTCCATCTCACTTTTTTTTTTTTTTTTTAAGAAAAACTTCCCATCCAGCTCCATAAGACAGTAAAGTTCCAATCTTTATTTGTTTATAATTTTGATTTCATTTTCTGTGGCCCATTACTTTTCGTTTCTGAACATATGAATATATGATGGAGTTGAAAAGAGCCCACTCCATTCCAAAGGGGGGCCAAATGATTAATGGGATATAATAGTATGACTATGATAGCCATGGTCACCACCTCCACTACCACTTGTACTCTTCTGTAAAAATATTATAGAATTATTTTTTTGGTCACCTATAATGTACTAATTTTTTAATTAATAGTGCTTTGCATTTGATATCATTGTGCGATTTGCTCATTTCAATTTTTTTAAGTTAAAATATTCCATTAAAAATAACAATTTTTGAAACCATTTTTGTCCTCAATGCACCAAAATCTTACACGCTGGTTGGGATAAAACTCCCTTTAAAGCTCTTTTGCTTGCCCAGTTCGTTGCAGTTTCAGTGTCCATTGCATGGCTAACTATAAGTTTGGCGTTTTTATCTTTAAGGTTGGCGGAATGGCTTTAGAAATATTTGTGGCTGCTGGTATAAATAACTATTTGACCCTTCTCCAAAATGAGAAAAAAAAAGTAACAAAAATATCTAAAAATAATAATTTATATCCAACTTATGGCCATTTCCAACAATTAATTCAACTCTTTTATCTGCAAACATTAAACAATTTCTTCTTTTTAATCCACAGTTCAGATCTTCTATAGCAATTTAAAAAATGTGAATTTTCAAAGTATGTATATTAGATGATGACTACTTGAATTTGTATATGTGAGGCTCAGGCAGCCATAATATACTAATCAATGTAGAAAATTCCAGGATTTAACAATCCCACCTCCTTATTGTTATCTTCTTTACATTTAAGAACTGGGTTGTGGATAATCATCACAAAAAAAAAAAAAAAAAAGGTTGTTAGTTCCTTCATCACATCACATGTCGGAATTAGTTTCTCCAGAATTTCCTTCATTCTTCTAATTTGTTTATCCATTTCTTGTTGTATTACACTATTACACCTTATGGTTGGATTTGTTATACATAATTTAAGTATAAAAATTTGGCTAATAAAAATAAAGTACACATTTTTTATGTTACACATCCAACTATTGAATATAATACATTCAGTGTAGATAAAAATTTACTGCTTTAGTTATATTTGATTTTTTTTTTCAGCATTCAAGAAATTATCATGACTTGAATGGTTTTAATTCTATAGAAATAATTAAGATATTGTATATTTTTTTTGCCTTGAAAAATCTGTTGACTTGAAATCTTTTATGTGAGTTAATGGATTAGAATTCTGAAGGATGTAGATAAAAAACAGATTGGTCCTTTGGGGGGAAAAAAATAATTTTTAGTTCCCACCTTATAACATTGAAGCCAAGTAATGAGAGTTGCTACATTTTTCTCTTAATTGCAGAGAACTATGACTATGTGTGAAAGAAGACTTTACTAGAAGAACAAAAGACAAGAAAATAAAAACAACACAACAACGACAACAAAACAACACATAAACAACTACAAAACAACACAAAAACAACCAAACAAAATCAAAAAATAACAAAGAAGAAAACGAAAGACTGCTGCCAAAGGAGAGGTGGTGAACCAGGGACTGGCCTTCAGCCTTCATCGAAGGTGGAAGATCACTGCATCAAAAACCAATTGCACATCTCCTTCTCAGCAAAACACCACAAACACCAACACCCACAACCACAAAACATCCAACGATTACACTATTAGGGATATATTTTATCCTTATCTAATCATGTATCACAGTCTTTGAGTTTATGTATATCTCTACACTCTCTACATCTGTATATATATATATATATATATTGTAATCTATCTTTTGATATAATAATAATAGAAATTAATTCATCCTTTCTCTGCAATACTTTCACATGGTATCAGAGCAATAATGACATTAAATACCAGTACTCAAATCATTATTCCCCCAACCTCATCCTCTTCTTCTTCATCAACCTCCACACAACTTAACTTCTCTATAAAATTAACATCAAAGAATTATCTTGCATAGAAAACACAGCTTCTCCCTCTCTTAAACTCCCAAGATCTTATAGGTTATATAGATGGATCAAAACCTACTCCTCCTCAAACAATCATGAGCACCGAAAATCCGCACACCCCTATTCCCAATCCTGCTTTTCACAATTGGTTTAAAAAAGATCAAATGTTACTCTTCTGGACTCTTTCATCTTTAACTGAAGAAATTTTCCCATATATTATTGGCATTTCATCTTCTTATCAAGCTTGGACAACACTTGCCAACACCTTTGGTGCAATCTCTCAAAA
>CATIWO010106587.1:0-11014 GCA_949673435.1 Macaranga tanarius | reverse complement strand
AAAACATATCCATTCATTCATGCATTGTGTGATTAAATGTGGATTGGATATATGTGGTATGGTGAATTTAGTGAGTTATAAACTCCTTTAATTATGTTAATCAATTTATATTTGTTGTTCAAGTTGTTGGTATTAATGATGGATTGTTTGATTGTTTGATTAAGCTAGGAATAGTGTACAGATGAGTAACACGGGCTTAGACACGGGCGTGTCTCTGACCGTGTATAATTTAGTGAGAGAACACGGGCTTGTACACGGGCGTGTCTCGTGACCGTGTTTATAAATGCATAGTAAAGTGTTTTAGCTGCTCTTTACACGGGCGTGTCCCGTGGCCGTGTATTTATACACGGGCGTGTATCGGTAGAAAGTTAATTATACACGGGCGTGTATAAATATATGTACTGTTTCATTGGGGAACACGGGTAGGATACACGGCCATGTATCTGGCCGTGTTGAAAATTCTGATGTGTTTTTCCGACTGTTCCTTTATAGTTCTAGAGAAGAACTATTGGTGATCTTGGCTTAATAATTACTTACCTGAGTAGCAAGCTCATCCCTTTGAAATTTGTGGTTTTCAGGTGGTAGCTAGCTTGTTTAAAGCTTGTTTTTGTAAAAGCTTGAAGCTTGGGTGAAAAAGACTAAGGTGGGACAACCGTGTGCTTGACGACAATGTTGCCATCCATTCATCAGAGCATATGTACATTGAGCATGTAGTTTTTGTAAAGACATAAGTTTTGCTATTGTAATTTTGCAAACTTTAATACTATGTATAAATAATATTTTGATATATATTTATAAAGGATCTTTCAAATTGTGAAAATTTTTATTATTTACGTGTATAATTTTAATGTTCTGGACACGTGTATGTGGCACCTGGAGGGTGTTACATTAAAGCCCATGGAAACTAGGTAGAGAATTCAAGCTAAGGAATATTGGGCTAAAATTAAAATTTATATAAAAAGAACTAAGTAAATGAGGAGAGTTAAATATATATATATAGTCAAGTAGGGCTGAGCACGGGACGGAGAAAAAATCAAACCGAACCAAAAATCCGAACTGATAGATAAAAAAACCATACTAAACCGATTAATTTTAACCCTGAACTGAATAGAACCGGACCATTTTACTAATTTGGTACGGTACTGGAGATTTGTTAAAAACCGTACCGAAACCGAACTGAAAACCGTACCAAACCAAAAACCGAATATAGTACTGGATATTATATAAATAAATAATATATAGATATTAATATTTATCATTGAACTTGATTTTATATTTTTCATTAGATTATACAGTTATATATATATATATATAACAAATATTTAAATATTATTACTATTATAACAAATATTTAAATTACTTAATATAAAATATTATTCACAACTAATTTAATATTAAAATAAAAAATAAATTATTAATTATAATAAAAATTTATATATTTATAATAGAATTATATATTTTTAATAATAGCATTATTAATTGAAATAGACTAATAGTATTATTAATAAATGTTATAACATAAATTGGCATTCATATTAAGTACTAATACTAATTATTAATTAAGAATAATTTAAATACTAAGTATATGTTATACAATATTTAATTTAATATTAAGTAAACAAACACAGTGAAAGTATTAAAGTTATATAATTTAGCATGCATTAATTTTAATATTAAGAACTTACATAAATTTGGTGTAAATTATTATTGATAATTTAATATCATCAAAATTGATAATCTAGATAATTTGATATTATCAAAACATAATGAAACTATGTATATAGTTTTAGATACTTTAATGTGAATTAATATCATTACAAAACTATATAGTTTCATACCAAAATTACATAGTTTCATATCAAAACTACGTAGTTTTGACATATAATATAAATAATTAAGTATAAGATTACTAAATAAGAAATAGAAAGTATCAATTAACTATTAAGATTATCATAAGATTACCAATTATTAAGTATCAATTATAGCTAAAATACTTAGGGAATGGTTTTTGTAAACTAACACTTGCATTAACATATAATACTAAATATCAATTAACTACTAAGTTATAAACAATTTCAAAACTATATAGTTTAATAAAAAAACTATGGAATTTTGCATATAATCTTATTATATAACTCATTTAATCTAATTGGTATAAATTATTATTTTTTTATTAAGTCTAATTATAAGATTAATGAAATATATATAATATTAGTTTAATATTAATTATTAATTAAATAAAATTAAAATTACTAAGTATAATAGAAATTACATATTCATGATATATAATTCTATCAGTTTGATGTAAAGTAGTGTTAATATCAAGTACAATTTTAAATAAATATTATATAATACAATTAATTCCACTTTATTTAACATATTTATTAGTTAGTGTTATCATTGTTTTTTGTAATGGGTTCTAAAGTAAATTTTTTTATTTAATTGTTGCTAATAAATATAAATTTAATCAATAATATAAATTTTTGAATTTCCGAACCGTACCGAACCATACCGATCCGTCCCGAAAGAACCGAATCTTTGTACCAAACCGTACCGAAAAACTGGTACGGCACAGTATTCTCGTACCGAACTGTACCGAAAAATGGTACTGGTACTGGAGATTTTATTTTTAAAATCCCCGAAATATGGTACGGTACTAGAGTTTTTTTTTCCCCGGATTTTCCCAAACCGTGCTCACCCCTTTCTAGCTGACCAGGACGGGGGGAAGGGGAAAAAGGAACGGAGGGAGGTACGTTTGAGTTTTAATGACCTGAACATTGAAGTGCTAACCTGATACATTTTGGGCTGTGTGAAAGACGGCTCATCAATCTCATTATGCCCAAATCGACGGTAACAAACTAAATCAACCACCACATCTGAATGGAAAGTTTGGCGCCACTCAGCTGCAAGTTCACAGGCATGAACAACTGCCTCTACATCATCTCCATTGACATGGAAAATAGGGGCATTCAAAGCCTTGGCAACATCAGTGCAATACTGTGAAGATCTACCTGCCCTTGGATCAGTGGTGAAAGCAACTTGGTTATTCACCACAATGTGTATAGTCCCACCAGTAGTGTAATTTGGCAGTGCACTAAGATGTAGAGTTTCATAGACTACACCTTGTCCAGCAAAACTACCATCACCATGAATCAAAACTCCCATATTTTTTGTCCTGTCCTCATCATTGGAGTAATATTGTTTAGCTCTCGTCTTTCCAACGACAACCGGATCTACAGCTTCCAAGTGACTAGGATTTGCAACCAAAGACAAATGGATTCTCTTCCCACCTCTGGTTGGACGATCATAAGAAGTTCCCAAGTGATACTTGACATCCCCAGTTCCTGTGTAGAGACCAACTTCATCTACAGGCTTTGTGCCACCACTAAACTCACTAAATATTTGACGAAGTGGCTTCCGGACAACGTTACCAAGAACATTTAATCTTCCTCTATGAGGCATGCCAATAACTATGCTCTCAACCCCAAGATCTGCAGACCTATCAAACATCTCCTTCATGCCAGGAATAAAAGTCTCCCCACCTTCAAGCCCAAACCTCTTAGCTGTAGTCCACTTGTTGGCCAGGAAGTTCTCAAACTGTGTACTCCATATTAGCCTATCAAGAATAACTTCACGACGTTGACGATTGTACTGCATAGGAGTCGGGGTCTCAATCTTGTCTCTCAACCAGTTACATTGATCACGATCTGCAATGTGCATATACTCAAAGCCAATGCTCCCACAATATGCCTGCTCCAAGCGCGTCAATATGGCCCTAAGGGTCTGCACCGGACGGTTTTCAGACAAAAACCCAGCCATCCTCCACACTCCTAAAAAGAATTCTCTATCAAGGTCAGCCTCAGTAAATCCATAAAGAGCTGGGTCTAAATCCTCTGGAACTTCTCTTTCTTCCAGACCCAATGGGTCCAACTTAGCCTTCATGTGACCATTGACCTGGTAAGCCCTCAAAAGCAACAGCAAGCGCATACTCTCCTGAATTGTCTGCCCTGAAATTCCAGGGGATGTGGCTGCCTGACCCACAAAGTTCCTGAAGAAATTGTCCCATGATTCATCAACACTATTTGGGTCAGCTTCCCAAGCACGCTGTAGCTCCTCCAAGTAAACACTACTGGTTCCATCTAAAAAGCTATCAGTTAGCCTAGAAAGGGGCACAGGACGTGGAACAGGTGCAGATTGTGCCTGAGACTTGAATACAGTGGTATGAAAATATCGATTTTGAGAAGGAATGACCCTTGTTCTAGTGGTGTATGAAGCACTCTGACACAAAGTCCTCCTAATGGCAAGCCTTGCCACACTAGTGCCAGCCCTAAACCATGCCATAATTATCAGAACACACTATCTGATATGTGCCAATTTGCAAACAATGAAGCTCCTCCAATCAGGTCTCAAGCGTAAACATATGAAATTTTCTGTGGAAAAAGAAGAATTATCAAACAAAGTTAAACTAATTGAACAAGAAGTTAACAGGAGGAAATATTCGTAACCTAACAGCTAAAAGGACTTGAAAACTCCATAAACAGTTTCTCATTATGACCACAAGCTGAAAATGGACTAATTGGATGCATAATACATAGACACATACAGAACTTCACTTCATTTTACTAATTAAACAAAAAAAAAAAGTGAAAACAACCACAACCCAGATCATAAATTCATAACCCAGAAAAGCCAACACAAACAAAGAGATGATAGTAATTAATACCAATAAAAACCCATTATCAATCCACTAAACTAAATATAACAATTACCCATATAGCAAAACCCAGAAACAGCATTTTCCCATTTCTTTTCTTTAAAGAATCATCATGTCACCAATCTTCCCAACACCACAAAACATAAATCAAACAAACATTAAATCAATATCATAGAACACAAACTAAAAATGGATAAATTATTAATACTGAGCATGATTTGAGCTGGAGTAGTGAGATTTGAAATGAAACAAGCAAGAAAATAAAAAATAAAAAATAAAGCTAAAAAAATGAGGTAAACAGAGGCGTGTTTGGAGAGAAAGAAAAGAAAGAGAGGTTTTTACCAGTAAGAATTGGAGAAAGAAAGAAAAGAAACAAACAAGACCTAATCGCTGGTAAGCGATACGGTGATGGTGGCGACTGTGTCTTAAATCTTAGCTCGCTGGTTTTTTTGTTTTTTTTTTCTTCTTTTATATATATTCTTTCCTTCCTTTTTCCCACGTTCTCGAAGCTAATAATTTTATTTTGGGGTTTTTTTTTATTTTTTTTTCTTCAACTAAATTTATTTTTTATTTTTGGGTGTTTAGTTTTCACTTTTTGGTATTTAAAGAAAAAAAAAAAAAAAAGTAGGCTATCACAAAAGGTCAAAAAAATCCTCTAAGATTTTCTTCAAATATATATATAAATTTATACAATAAATATAATTTTTTTTCTTTTGAACCGTATAAATATTAATTTTATAAATAAAAATGACAAAATTTTGAAGATGTATTTTATAATGATTTTGCAAAGAAATGATCATTAAATTGCGCTCTATTCATCAATAATGTTTGTATTAAATTATTAATGATATCTAAAACAATTTTAGATACAAAAAACAAAATTGATAATTGTAAACTCATTCAAGTTTGTTTTATTAACACTGAAATTCAAAGCAAAATCGAAATAGCATTCTATATTGAAATTTTAAATTTAAAATCAGAAATAAATTTACAGTTCAATTTAATTTTTAACTATATATGATAAAAAAAAAATTATTTTATACTGCTCAGTCTAATTTTTGAGAATTATAACATGACTACAAGCATTTTTTGTATAAACTAAGGTTAATTAATAAAATCATATGATGAAATTTTTTCAGAAGGACAATTTTTTTTTTTGGTTGTTGTTGGAATGAAATAGTTTGATTGCGGATAGTGTATAAAAGTAGAGGTGTTCATGGGTTCCGAATTGGCCGAATCGTAAATCAAACCGATCCTATTTGATTCGGTTTGTTTTTTTAGAATTTTCAAATTTTTAGAATCGAATTGAAATTTGGTTCGGTTGGATTTTGTATATAAAAATTTCAGTTAACCGAACTAACCCAATTTTTATTTTTTATTTTTTATTTTTAGATTTCTAAATATTTTTAAAAAATATATATACTAATTTAATATAAAAATACAAAAATAATTCATATTTTTTAAATTTTTGGTTCGGTCGATCCGGTTTTTTCACATATAATTTTTGGTTCGGTTTAATTCTAAAATATTTAGGTTCGGTTAATTCAGTTCGGTCAAAAAAATACCTAAAACTGACCGAACTGACTGAATGCACACCCCTATATAAAAGTCAGCTGCTAAACAGGAATATATATATATATATATATATTTTATTACTACATATGTTAAATCAGATTAATATTAATGAAATCTATTATAAGAATAATTGTTTAAAATAAGATAAAAACTAATTTTATAAATTTAGTAATATTTTTAAACATATTATATCATTTCTTTATGTGGTTTTATATCTTTTGTTCTTGTCCATAGAGAGACACCTTTTTTCATGTTGTGCACAAGGGATGGACTACAAGGAGAGGGAGACATTCCATTTCTAAGTTGTAGAATAGTTTTTTTTTTTTTTAATAATAAATATGATGCTTCTGCAAAGGGTTTAGTAACAAGTATCTAATAGATGTGGTTAAAGGATATTTTAGGGCATTATTTAGACTTTAGGGAAAAAATTTTTATACTAATTATTGGTTTGAGAATGTTATTTTTTTTTCTATGCATCTTGTAAGTATTGACAAGGAAAAAAATAAATATTCAAAATTTTAGTATTTTCATATTCATAATTGGTAAAAATTGGCATAAATTTTTCAAAAAAGTGATTCTTAATTTTTTATATGTAGTATTTTTATAAATAAAAATATGTATTTTAGTTGTTGTCAATATTAGCGTATAAGAAAAGAGAAATTTTCACATTAATTAAATATAAAAAATATTATAAGTACTATGCATTTTTGACAAATATTAGTAAAATTTTATATTCCTATTATGTCATTTATTTTCTATGAATATTAGTGTGTTATATCTGAAAATATTAATAGAATAAAACATGTACTTCTATTTATTTAAAAAAAATAGCATAAAAAATTATCAAAATACAAATACCTTTTTTTAATATTTCTTTTTATGAATTTTCTATTGGAAGAATGGATTTTTACATACAATGAAATAATATTAAGGCATGATTTTGGAATAGAACCTACTTTTGCATAACATTCTTTATTGTCTAAACCAAAAGCTAGCATTCAATTTTAAATTCTCTTCTGAAGGTGTCAAGAAAACAAAATAGTATCTTGGATGGCAAGGAATTTTCTATGTTAATATTTGTTGCAGCAAGTTGAGAACTTCTGTAAACAAGTAATTAAAATCATTTATCTAGCTAATATAAGATAACAGAGGAGGCACATTGTTCAACATATGCTATACATCCCGGAAGTACAATAATGTACCGAACGTTAAAAGGAAGTTATTGATGGAAAGGAATGAAAGTTGACATAGCTGAATTCATGTCGAAGTGTTTGACTTGTCAGCTAGTAAAGGCAAAGCACAAACATCCTGCTGGATTACCACAATCCTTACCAATTCCAGAATGGAAATGGGAACACATCACAATGGATTTTGTGGTAGGATTGCCAAGAACCCAATAAGAAAATGATGCAGTGTGGGTGGTTGTTGATCATCTAACAAAGTCAGCACATTTCTTACATATCAAGGTCAGCTACAACTTGAATAAGTTGGCAAAGCTGTATGTAAGAGAAATTGTAAGGGTACATGGAGCACCGGTATTAATTGTATCATATTGTGACCCGAGATTCATATTACAATTTTGGCCGAGTCTGCAAGAAGCTTTAGGTACTAAACTAAGGTTTAGTATAGCTTTCCATTCCTAAATAGATGGTCACTCAGAACGCACTATACAGATATTAGAAGATATGCTAAGGGCAAGTGCATTAGACTTCGGAGGTAATTGGGATAAGCAAGTGCCACTCATGGAATTTACTTATAATAACAGTTACCGGAGTAGTATTGATATAGCACATTTTGAAGCTCTATATGGAAGAAAATATAGAACATCGATCTATTGGGAGGAAGTAGGTGAAAGGAAACTATTAGGTCCAGAACTAGTGCAGATGACGATAGAGAATATTCGTATAGTTCGAGCGAATCTGAAAACAGCTCAAGATAGACAGAGAAGTTGTGCCAATCTTAAGCGAGCTGATATCGAGTATGAAGTTGGTAAAAAAGTGTTCTTAAAGATATCACCGTGGAAGAGTGTGCTAAGATTTGGCAAATGCGGTAAATTGAGCCCGAGATTTATTGGACCATATGAGATGATCGAATGGGTTAGGCCGATAGCTTATCAATTAGCTTTACCCCCTAATTTATCTGGAATTCATGACGTTTTTCATATTCTCTTCGAATGTGACATAAAATTGATATGGGCATTCTCTAAATTTCGAGGACGAAATTTCTTTTAGTGGGGGAGAATTGTCATATCCATACCCAAAAGTTAGATAAATTATAATATAGAATATATATATTAGAAATTATATTAGGATCTATTTGTAACTTAAATAAGTTTAGGAGTAGGACTTAATTGTAATAAAATAAAGTTTAGGGATTATTTCAAAAAAAAAGGGGAGGACACATGTTGGCTGAGGAAAGAGGCATGCATGGCCCCCTCCCTTCAAGCCATGCACGTCAACAACATAAAAAAAAGGGCCGAAGGAGTGGGGAAGGTAGACCCCCACCTCCCAGGCCATGCATATATATATATATATGTAGGACTTGGTACCAAATGGTACTAAGTCCACCTAAAAAAAATAATTATATATATATATATATATAAAGGAAGAAAGGAGTAAAGGCAAAGGACCGTATAGGTGAGTGGATCTCATCTTGTCTCTTTATTTATTTATTTAGTTACTTTCTGAAGTTTTGTTGTATTAAATTTTCTTTTGGTTGGAAATTTTCTTGCTGAAAAACTATATTGTTGAATGGAATTTATCCGATATTTTTTTTACTTAATTAATTTTATATTTAATAAATATCCTATAACTCTTGATAAAATAATATACATACCAATATCTTTGCTTTGAAATTTTATTATTAAAATTTTGGTTGCTAAATTAATTACCCTAACTAAATTGTAGGTGGGTTAAAAATAAAAATAACAATAATGGTGATAAAAATAATAAATGAAGGAGAAATTTATATATGTAAGCACAAGTATACCAAGAGAAAAGTTTGTAGTAAGACCGTTCCCGGGGTACGGCTGGGTTCTATGAGACGTAAAACTGTATCCGAGACACAGCAACTCACATGTGAAAGATATTTTCGTACTTGGGGTATGATGAGAAATTGACAGAAATGTAATATATGATTACTGTCTTTGGGACAGTACTCGAGATTCATTAAAGCCTTTGGGGCGAATCCGAGTTGTAGTTTCTTGTATGCATACATGGTTTGAACCTTCGATGTTTCGAATGGTACCCATCACATCGATAGCAACCGTCTCTCTTGATTACCTTAGCATTGGGTATTGTGCTGTGATTGTATTTAAGGGAAATATTTTGAATTTATTGAGGAAGTAGTTTTTTGGGAAAAATATTGGAATTTGTGAGTTTGGAAATGAACTTTTTCTCCCGAAAGTATGAAAATGGAATTTCTCCTAAATTATGAATAATATTGTGTTAAGAATGATATTTAAAAGTTTGAAAAAGTAGTATTTGAAAGCAAATTGAGTTTTATGAATCTTTGAAAGGTTTCGGGATTTTAATGAATTAACATTAAAGATTGTCATTTAAATATGTTATTTAACTGTCGGTTGTGATGCTGAGAATTATTTTTAACCGGTTTTACTTATAATTTATTTCTGGTATTTTTATTATCATATCCTATTGTTTCTTAAGCTAGCATTATATTTTATCTACTCACTGGGTATTTTTTCGTGAAAATACTCACCACTCTATTTTTTTTTTCTAGCATAAAGGTAAGTACTGTACATATTGTGTATAGCCATGGCGGTTTACTGGATTGCCATGATATATAGTGTTGTTGAAGATGAGACAATGGTACGTTATATCATCCGTCATGATGCAGATGCTATAGTATCCGTAAGGGTTTCCTTGGAACCCATTGTTGTCGACTACCGCATGCACACAGACAGGGAGAATTTTATGGACGATTGCCTTACAGTGGTGACGGTGGCCTATGTGTAACACTCTCACAACTATTTACTCCATTAATAACATGATTATAGACTTAACGATATTAAAGAATCTCTTAACTACAATATTACAATACGTAAATACTAATATTTAAAACTATCTTAAAGTATTTACATCTCTATGTACATATCACGATTTACATTATATTTCACAACAAGTTCTATTCTCATTCTTCAAATATATCTAATAAGATCTTCCTTCTTATCAATCTTCTTTACTGTCGTGGTCTGCGGTACTGCCATCTCTCGCTGCTGACTAAGCAGATATCGAACACCTATACTGAAAATTTTAAAAATAAACGAGTGTAAGTAATTTCAAAAAGAAATTATCCAGTGAGTGGATAAAACATTATTTTGTAACGTTATCATAAGAAATCTTTAAAATAAATTCCAATGGTTTCAACAATAAGAATTAATGAACTTCAAATATTTAGTTCATATCCAGCTAAATCTAAATTTCATAATGACCACATCCATTCCTCGTTCGAATATTTCATAAAATCCCCCTTTTTTTGTATACGTATTTAATTACTGAAATAATAAAGATTTAATAAACATCAGTATTCAATAAACATGCTATATTAATATCTGTATAGCATCACTAACTAACCTTTCTTTTATTATATAATCATGAATTCAGACATAAAATAATTCATCGCTAATTCAAGTAGCATATTAAAAGAAAAATCAATAAAAGAAATAAATCATCACTTCACCATACATTCTCGGATAATGTACTTAAA
>CATIWO010106575.1:0-16544 GCA_949673435.1 Macaranga tanarius | reverse complement strand
AATAAACTCATTTAACATAATACTAAGGGTAAATACTCAAATAAACAAACACTTTGATTTAAATGAATATTTCATTGCCATGGGGATAAATATACAATGTCTACATACAATAATGGCCCTAGGGCATATCTATACTAACATTGGCCATTACAACTAAATAAGACAAGAAAAACATAAAAATAAGAACCAAAAAAAGACAAATAAAGCATGTCAGAAACACATACCCAACAAACCTTTTTCGTATAACAAATTTAATTAAATAAATCCCTAACTTTTATACTTATTTTAATAAATAATAATTAATTACTTTCATCAGTGTTCACTACTTAATAACAATCCATTTCAATTAGTTTAATAGAAGCTTTTGCTTTAGGAGAAGAAATTATATACCTCATTCAAATCACTATTTTTTTCAGTAGAGCTTCAAACACAAGTACAAAAATATGGGATATAAAACATAACAACAAGCTTTCATTCAATTTCTTTGTTTGTTACAAAATAAGTTCTTTGATTTTTTCTTAACCCTAAACTTTAATTTAACTTCTCTTCCTCCAAAGGTGATAAGCGAGATTTTTCCCTACCAAACATAAGAAATCCTATGTGGCGCAAGTGCTAATACGGCAGTCATGCATAGGAGGGAACTGGTGACATCAGCACATATGTGGACATAAATCATGCCATGTATACGGGTTCTATTAGATATAACACCCTAGGACTAACGGTTAATTTTTTAAAATCTTACTAAATTCAATCATAAAAAATTAATGTTATAGGACTTAATTGAAAACCGGCCATAACTTATGGGACTAATATTGTTGTTATCCCTTAAAAATAAAATTATATATGTATATATATATATGAATAATTTAAATTTCAATAAATTTAAAACCTCACTTTCCAACACTTAAAATTACTACTGCCTTTTTATAGTTAATATATTTAGAGCGACACTTCCAAGATTTTATTTTTAACAAGCAAAAATTTCATTCATTTGAAGGTGAATGTACAACTATAGCATCAAAAGAAATACATGGGACAAGGAAGGAAGGAAGACACCAAACCCAATTTGAAGGAAAAGAGTTATGTCTAGCTACCTTCGCTAATTTATCTACTACAACGTTAACATTTCTTCTAATGAACTAAAAAGCGAAGCCAAAATAAGGCAATAAAAGACTGAATTTTTTAGATAATTACTTAAATTTTCCAAGAAGGTTGTTGTTAATTTTTGATAGGTTGAATGATGGCCTTAGCATCTTATTCAATTATTCATCTCTAATACCCTCTAGCTATAGCTAGAAAACACACTTCCCTGATTACTGAAGCCTCTACAACTACCACTAAATGACAACATCTACTGATTGTTAGACCATTAACAACCTGCCCTTAACTATTTCTATAGATAATTCCAAGACCTACTATTTGATTCTCCAAAGAGAAAGATGCATCATAATTGATTTTAATAATGCCTATACGTGGAGACTACCATATTTAAGGCTTATTCATATCACATGAAAGATGTAGCACCCTCAAGTACCACATACATGTGCCCACAGTATTAATCATACATGTGGCACAATCATATTACAATTAGAACACATGTTTTACCAATCACATAAGAACATATGTTTTACCAATCCATTCGGATAGAACAGGGCTATCAACATGAGCATCAAAATGTCGACCCATGTTAGGCCTCCAACCATGATCAATTCAGAGCTCTACAGCCAAAGTTATGGCAAAAACTCTAGGACTTAGAAATAGAGAAACAAAACCCGAATTGAAACCAATTAAAACTCAACTTCAATCAATAACAAATGCATGTAAATCTTACCAATTGATGCTCCAATGAATTAAAGCCCTTCTAATGCTTCCCAAAGCTATTATTTTCTAGCTTGTGCAAGATCAAAATCTCTCCAAAAATTTATTAAGAAACTCTCTTCGTCCTTCTTCCCAATTCTCTACACCATACTCATACACATACACACGTATACATACACACACATCCAAACTTATACGAAGTCCATTACTTTGCTCTATATGTAATGGAAAGTATGATGCATGTGTGACGTATCTAAAATGTGGATGTTACATTTCTCCCCTCCTTAAAGAAAATTTCATCCTAAAAATTAATAACTCCCTCATTCTTCAATGTATCTTGTACCAAATTCCTTTTGTACTAAAGTGCATAAGCTCTCATTATTCTTTGATATC
This sequence comes from Macaranga tanarius, assembly GCA_949673435.1. NCBI lineage: Eukaryota > Viridiplantae > Streptophyta > Magnoliopsida > Malpighiales > Euphorbiaceae > Macaranga > Macaranga tanarius. The sequence continues at coordinate 14,333 of CATIWO010106575.1, read as the reverse complement.
ATAATTATTCTTTCCAAATGCTCATTCTAGAGACACACTGCTCATCCTAGAGACACATTAAATATAAGTACTTCATGTAATCGCACTATTTATACTATTATGCTACAAAATACATGTAGCAACCCACTCTCAAAATCCTTCATTATCCTTTCCTATTTCCTTTTCGAAATCGTTAATAGCGTTAACTTTGTTGCAGGACTTGATATTCCACTCCCACGCAATAAACTTCTCATATTTGTTTGCATTATATAACACTAATAAGGAGGTTTTAGATCCCGCAGCATCTTTGTGGTCTCGACCCAATTCGTTCTGGGTAGAAGTATACTTTAACTTTTTAGTTCAATGATTGTTAACAATGGTTCTCCATACAACTAATGCTTCTAAATTTTTAATGCCTGAATAATAGTAACTAACTCTAGTTCAAATGTCGGATAATTCACCTCTCAAAATTATAATTGTCCCAATGTATAATTACTATTTCCCCTATTTACATTAATACGCATTCCTACTCTTATCTTGAGGCTTTATTATAAACCATAATGCCTCCATTCCTAATCGCTAATGCAAGTATAAAAGTAGTAGTATATGCTTCTTCTATTTCTCAAAACTTCATTGACAAACTTTAATTCATTTTCTTCATAATAATATGCCAAGAAAACATTTTTTACCATTCAAATCTCACTTTTGCTGAATTTAACATACAATTGTCTGCAAAGCTATTCAAAAATATTTTTCATATTCTTATACGATAAATAAATGAAAGTATTATCCATAAAAAAAACATTCATAGTTGTCTCATATACTATCGAAAAGTCTTGTCTATTAATGACATAGATGCAACTAGTATTCCAATCAATCCAAATGATATAATCAAAAATTCATACCATCCATTTCCAGTTTTGATTACTATTTTGGAAATAAAATGTTCCATCACTAAAACTGCCAATATCCCAATCTAAAATCTATCTTTAAATACACTATAGCATCTCTTAGTTAATCAAGCAACCCTTCATTTCTCAGTTACGGATACTTATTTTTTATTGAGATACTATTCAATTGCCTGTAATTATCATTTAACCTCATACTACCATCCTTTTATCTTATAAGCTAAATTGGTGCCCCTCATGGTGAATTATTCGATTTAACACTATCCCTTTTACAATTCTTCTAATTCCATTGATGTGTACAAAGTAATCAATATTGATATAGCCTTTAGAATAATTCTATTTCAAATCTACTCTTCAGTGCAGAGGTAATTCTGATATAATATCTAGAAACACATTAGGAAATTCTCTCATTATAAATACATCCATTACCCTTAAATTAATCTTCATCGATTCCTCAGTATTGGTTAAATAAGTTCCATGCCTATCTCAATTCATATGAAAAGTAATTATAATTGAAATCGAATGAGCATACATAATTTTCATTTACCTACCATCAATACATAACCATACACCATCATCTTTCTTTACTAAGCTTAAGTACACCCCCACAGGGAATGACTCATTTTACCAACTTGCCCCTTTTTCACTTCTTTAACTCTTTTGACATTATTCTATATGGTGCCATTAATTTTAAAAGCCACCCTTGAAGTAATTTAAAAGCAAAATCTGCTTCAAAAAAAAATTTCAATAATTCTCTTTAAATATACATTTGAAAATTCTCCAGCTACCAGTTCACGTAGTACCCTTGAATCAACTTTTGTTGAATCACAATATCATCTAAATAACTTCTTACTCATCTTCCATCACAGATGATACAATTACAGCTGAAATCCAACTAGCATGTACAATCTCTCTTTTAATCACTGTCTCTATCTTTCTCTATCTCAAAATATCCATATCCACCTTCTTTATATACCAAACTACAATGATACTATAGTTTCATACCTAATCAATTTCTGAAACAATACTATGCTCTTTCCCAATTCAATGACTATTTCAGTCGGCGTATTAGTCATATTATTCTATTATCTTGAAATAAACTCCCATCACCAAGTTTACTATCATAACATTCTAGAAGGCATTGAAATACATATACCATATCCTCAATAATGCAAGTGTACCATGTATACATAATGCATACTCATATAAATTTAAAGTCAAAAGGTATCATAAGTAACATAATACAGTGTACCCATATTTCATTTAATTAAGATCCTCCATCAGTTTTCTCCAATGGACAATCTTTGAAGAAATGCCCCGACTTACTATACTAGTCGCAGACATTAAGTCTAGGACCCCAACAATTTTCCTGGATGGATTCTACCACAACTATTGCATATTGGAGTTGATGCACTGCTCATAAATTTATTAGTACCTTTTTAACTGTTAAGTCTTCTATATTCTCTGTTATATATTTTTCCCATTAATTGGCTCAACTGACTTGCTTCATACGTTCTAGAACCACTTATTTGAGAATCAGAACCTTTAGAAAATGAACTACCATTGATTTGAGTTGAATTAGCAAGCCTACTAATAATTTCCTTCCTTTTTAGCTTCTAAAGCTTTCTCTTCCTTTCCAATTTCTTAATCGCGTAATGCAGTTTCTACTTAATCTCCTCTCTGATCTCTAAATTCAATCCTTTCTCATGTCTTCTTTGTTTTAATTCATTAGTTGTTACCTTTTTAGGAACAAACTTTGATAATCTCTCAAATTGCATCTCATAATTAGCCACATATAAATCATTTTGCCTCAATTCTAAGAATTCAATCTTCTTTTTGTCTATATATGCCCCTGAAATATATCTCTCTTTTAATTGCTTTAAAAGAAAAGTCTATCCAAATCATAGTCGTCGGTACATTTTCACTTTCTAATATTATCTTCCACCAGCGTAGAGCATCTTGCTTAAATAATGACATTGCATAACTAATTCTCCTTACATCAGTACTATCAATTCAATCTAGAATTCTTTCCGTACTCTATAACCATCCTCTGCTATAGTAAAATCATTAAGACTGTAAAAACCTTTGCACTTTGCTCTCTTATATTATCATGGTTCTCACCAACAGTGCTATCTACTTGCTTTTGACTCATAGTTCTCATCATTTGATCAAATCTCAAGATATAAGAGTATGCAACTCATTAAGGAGTTGCAAATGAAAAATTATTCAAGCTCATATAATGCATGCATATGTATTTATCTATAAATTAACTCTAGGGATTCACTTGGGCCAGTGTGAAGTGCATTATGTACTTCTATCCCGACTCATCTCAACTTATATCAACTATATGCAACTCTTTATTCATGCATAACATACCATGAATGCATTATATTCTCATGTCCCAAGAGAATCTAATCTATGCTCTGATACCACTTAATGTAGCATCCTCAAGTACCACATACACGTGCCTACGGTATTAATTATACACATAGCACAATAAAAATTTATTATAATTAGAACACATGTTTCACCAATAACATGAGAATTTATATATAGCATTACAAATTAAGATGTTTAACTACAAAATCAGGGATAAATGATAGTAAAATTTTAGTTATACATGTACCGGACTCATCACTAGCCCACCTGGTATTCCTATCACATGCAGACACCGATTTAACTATTACATATCCTGAAAAAGGAAAATAATTACAAAGGAATGAGCCTGTAACTTAGTAAATAGCAATAATATAACCACACAAGACTTCTCAAGAACTAATTAACAATAATTATTTAAAACAACTAAAAATATGGACTACATGGGCGTGATTCTCCTCATGTAGTCTTTTGGTCAAAAATCACAATCAAGACACGGTCTGAAACACAGCTGTGTTTCGATGCCTGTACCTCACTATCTAAAATACCATATGTAGACACGGCCAAGGACATTCCATGTCTTTGTCCATGTATCTCTCTGTCCAATATGCAATATACATTCATGGCCAAGGACACACCCATGTCTTTGCCCATGTATCTTTCTGGATAAAAATTCCACCTTAAACACGCCTATGTCTTAACTATGACATGTCGTGTCTTAATTCAATTTGCCCATACGGTTAAGGGCACGCCCATGTCTTATCATACGGCATGAGACACACTCATATCTGTACCTATGTCCTCAACATGAAAACTCAATTGCACAATATTCTAAATACTTCACAACCCTTCAACACTTTAATATTATCAACAATAACTAACATTTAATAATACATACATATAGGTGTGAATAAATTAAACATCAACATAAATCTACAAACATCACACCATTTCAAGTAATCCACAATCATAATCCTCACACTCAATCCACATTCAATAAATATATATAAACACAATGCAAAAATGCATGTTTATGAATGTTAGTTCTCCTGCCGGAGTCATCGTCACATGTTTTATACACGAAGCACACGTTTGCTTTATTCCTCACATAATTCATATTTTTTTCATATTTTTTTAACATTAGTGGCCATTCCTGAGACTCACTGCTTAGCTCAGTCTCAAATCTTACACGTTTACATTTCTCACATAAATGGCCACTTCGAAGACTCTCTGCCCAGCACAATCTCAGTTTTTATAATCAGTGGAGGCTCTCTACCTATCTCAGTCTCCACTATGACACATAAACCTCACATTACTCACATTAATCAATATGCATATGTATTTCACCATTCTCATAACAATACATGTCAATCCATACCACATCAAGTGGCTTGCACAATTCAACATATGTGGCATCATTCACAATTCACCACAACATATTTTCAATAAACATATTATATCACAATTCACCATTCTTTCCACAACACATTTTAATCCATGCCGTATTGAATGGCTCACACAATCCATATAATACTATTACCATCATATATACAAGAGAATCAATATATATATATATATATATTTATATATATATATATATATATATATATAAGTATTATATTAAATTCCAAGATTACTTCCTTTTCACACTATGATTTTATATTTAACCCACAATTGCATCCATTCAACATTTCCCATGATAAACACTATTTCACTTTCTCAATCCAATCATTTTAACACTTATTCCTTTTTTAGCAACATTAATATTTCTTTGCATATATCAAGCTTACTACAACTTTCACTCATTATGTATAGTAATTAAATGACTTGTTCAATTAATCAAAATAACACATATATAACATTATCATTATAGTATTCAAGAGAAACTAATTGTACATATTATATTAGTAACTACTTACCTTAGGTTCTTTCCAACCTTAAATAAGAAGAACTTCTCTAGTTGATTAAACCTTCCCTACCTCTTGAAACTCCTACACATATTCATGAATCAAACATACATACAATTTATCATTCTTGCACTTTAACTCAATTAGTTCAATTTATCACCTTAATATAATATGCTTTAAAATCATGCACATAAATCCTTTCACTCCCATTTTAATACAAAAGAGAGGATTATGAGTCTATTTTAATTCACAATTGGAATTACTCAATTTGGATGTATATAAAATAAATTATAAATTTTTGACTAAAATTGGGTCACATAGGTAATCAGAGTGAGCAACAAAATGTCGAGGTCTGTTAGACCCCCCTAGAAGCAGATTCAACTCAACATCAAACTTTGCTATATTTGGAGTTCTAAGACTGTAGATATCATCATATAACCAACATATAAGAAAATTTATAAACCAGCCTATATACTACTGCTGGCATGTTTGATGCATGAAATTCAATATACTCTCAAAACTCATAGACACATCCTATGATCATGAAATTCATATAGACTTTACATATATGAGTGTACTATCAATTTTAATTGGAGTTACTCAAATCAGAAATGTATAGAATTATTTATGGATTTTTGAATCCATTCGGATAGAATAGGGCCATCAGCATGAGCATCAAAATGTCGACCCCTGTTAGGCCCTTCTAACAACAGATTGAGCCAAAGCTCAAAACATAAAAGTTATAGAGGACTCTCTGAAGTTTTCAGAGCCTCCAACCATGCTGAATTCAAAGTTCTATAGTCAAAGTTATGGTAAAACCCTAGGATTAAGAAATAGAGAAACAGAACCTGAATTGAAACTAATTAAAACTCAACTTCAATCAACAACAAATGCATGTAAATCTTACCAATTGATGCTCCAATGAATTAAAGCCCTTCTAATGCTTCCCAAAGCTATTATTTGCTAGCTTGTGCAAGATCAAAATCTCTCCAAAAATTTATCAAGAAACTCTCTTCTTCCTTCTTCCCAATTCTCTACACCCTACTCATACACACATACACACACACATCCTCCAATCACAAACTCCCACTTGCCTCGAAAGGTGTCTTCCTCCATTAATGCATAATTATAAAATATATTATTAATAAAGAATAAAAATAAACCTTTATATAATTATAACTAAATATCACCACAATATCTTTTTAACTCCTTATGAAATGGGATTATTACATAATAACCCATAACTTTCTATTATGACAATCTAATCCTAACTTTATTTACAATTTGGTCCCTTTCTACATACATAACCATATCCAAACTTATGTGAAGTCTATTACGCTACTCTCTATGTAATGGAAAGTATGATGCATGCATGACGTGTTTAAAATGTAGGTGTTACAAAGGAGGTCTTTGTGGACTAGAATTTGACATTACAAGAAGAGGAGATCTACATGATTCTTGACTGGATAAATCAACTTTAGCCACTATTTTGAAAGGATTTAAAGGGATTTGATTAAAGATATACTCATTATGAGCCTTCTAGATAGACCCATACAAGTGTTCTAGTAAATAAATTATATCTAAAATATAGTTTTGCTTAATGAAAGTAATAGAAGCATCTCACCAAAAAGAAAAGTAGTTGAAACTTGTTCTTCAAAAAGTAAAACGAATTCTACTAGAAGACTATAAAGTCCAAGCATAATCATAAAGAAAAGCATGTCGTTTATCGTTTCTTCTTCATGAAAACATATTAGAAAAGTAAGAGAAGAAGAACAATGGCACTTAAATAGATTAGCATTGCAAGCAATAGAGTTTAATGCCACTCTCTATAAGAAATTCCTTATTTTTAGCAAAACATCCACACTCCATATAAACTTTGAAAAAGAATACGAAACCTAAGATAATGTCCTAACTAAAGAAGGAGTCCTAGCATCCTCTTTATCATATAAGATATGGTAATCTGACCTTACAAAGAACAAATGAAATTTCTCATGATGCCAAATAAAATTAAGAGCCCCTATTGCTATGTCTTGAATTGCCTTCTCCATAGAAGTGAAAAAAATCTCAAAAGAGTAATATTCCAACTTCTAGATTGAGCTTAAACTAAATCTTTCACTATATGGACATTAACATTAGGGGGGTTTAGTGTAAAGATAAAGAATTTTTGTAAGGGAGGGATCTAGAAGTCCTCCCACACTTTGATTTATCCCCATTCACTATAATTCAGTTCAAACCTTTAAGAAGAGCCTCTATACCTTCCAAAATGTTGTTCAAAGCTCAATAAGCATTTCTGGACCTACTAACTGATAAGAAATCATGTTGAGAGATCAGAGAAATAGAAGACTTTTAGAAAATGAACCCATACACTTGATAATTTTAAATGATACACCAAAATTATTTTGCAATAAAGACAAAACTAAAAAGAGATAAGTCTTGAAATCTTATACCTTTAGAAATTTTTCTAAGACTCAGTTTTTTCCAAGCTTGCTAGTGGATTCCTGCTCCTGAATTATTATTTTTCCACTAAAATTTGCTAGACATACTCTTCAATTTTTGAATTATAATATATGGAATTTTAAAAATGGACATTATATATGTTGGCACAACTTGTATTACTACTTTAAGCATGACTTCGTATCTACCTTGAGATAAAAGGACTTCCTTCTAAGATTTTAACTTATTCTGCAGTTTATTTATAAGAAAGAACAATGCTTTAGAGTTTTATATACCCTATGAAGAAGGAATGCTAAGGTATTTACCAGTTTTAGTAGCTTTTTGAATGTGCAAGATGTGACAAAGATGATTTTGTAATGATTTAGAAGCATTTTTGTTGAAAGAAATGCTGGATTTTTGGAAATTTAACTCTTCACATAAGACATTATATTATTCTCTTATCATCCCTTAATATTAGCTATTTCTAGTGCATATGCTTGTCCAAAAAAAAGGAGAATCATCTATAAATACTAAATGAGAAATAGAGGGATAATTTCTAAATATTTTATAGCCTTTAATGTCACTATTAACAACTCCATATTCAGCCTTCTAGATAAGATCTCTACAATTAGAAGAAATAGATAGAGGAACAAAGAATCCCCCTATCTTATTCCTTGAGAAGAAGAATAAGGCATAGATGGTGAGCTATTAACTAAGATAGAAAAACTAACCATTTTTACACACTCTATTACCAAGGAGATCCATTTTTCATAAATTCCCAATTTTCTTATAACAAATATCAAGCACCCCTAGCTTACCTTATCATAAGCTTTCAATATGTCTGTCTTTATGTCCATCAAAGCTTTCCTGCCTTTTTTATATTTTAGGCCATGAAAGGCCTCATATGCTATTAATAAATTATCTTGAATGCTTCAAGCTAGAACAAAGGCAAATTATGGGGAGGAAATGATTACACTTAGAAAAGGTTTTAGAATTTTTGCCATGAGTTTTGATATGATTTTAAAGGATACATTACATAGTAAGATAGGGTGAAAATCAACTACACATTTAAGGGTTTTAGTTTTTAGAATTAAAGCTATGCTTGTGTAGTTTAAACCCTAAGGTAGTTTTCTATAACAAAAAAAATACTAAACCATTTTTATGATCTCTCTTTTAATAATGGACCAATATTTATGATACAAATACCTAGGAAAGCCATATAGTCTTAGGGCTTTATGGGCACCTAGGCTAAAAACTACTTTTAGGACCTCTTCTTTACAGACATCACAAGTAAAAGAAATATTCATCTAATCGTTAACCAACTGGGGAATGCAAGTTCTAATTATAGTAAAAAAAAGAGTAAGTTCTGCCATGAACAAATTCTTAAAAAATTGCTTGCATTCATCAACAATAGCAAACTCATCAGTTGACCAAACCCTTGCTGAATTTTTTAAAAAATTTTACTAGCTAATTTTGTTGTCATCGATAAATGGTGCTAAGGTTAAAAAATCTTAAGTTTCTATCTCCATACATAAACCAATTGATTTGAGATATCTAATGCTAGTACATCTCTCTTTTCTAAAGTATATTCAAATTTTATTAAATTTAAAATTTAGTTTGCCTATTATTTTCAGAAGCTATTTCATTTTGAATTTTATTAAGTTCTTTTAGCTTTACTTCTATTTGATGCTTAGAGTTGCCAAATCTTGTGTAACTTCATTTTTTAATACTACTTTGGCAAAATTGTAGATGCTACTTGACATCCCCATTTTGTCTATTTCAGGCTTCCCTAACAAGTACCTTACATTCCTTAACAATAGACCATCGAATTTAAAACTTGAACTATTTCTTAGTGTAAGAAGATATTCTGAAAGGTAGCAAAATAAGAGGCCTATAATTTGACCCTAAGAGAGGACCATAAAGAAGTTAAGCATAAAGGAAGAGCTTTTATGAACAGACATCATATAAAGCTTTATTAATCCCTTATAACACTCTATCACAACCTCTTCTTTTATTTGATCATGTGAAAAGGGAACTTTTAAAATTAAGAGAAAACAACTCATTTTTAAACAATAAATTATTAAATGTATTTGCAGCTCTGTGATGGATACCTGAGCCCCCTTGCTTATCTTGAATATTAGAACAAATATTCATATCACCAATAAAGAACCACTAAAACATGTCGTCTCTTTTAATAGTTAACAAGTTCTCCTAAAAAGCCACTTTTTTTATTGCTATTAAGTTCACTATAAATGAAGAAGGCATGCCATTTTCTGCCCTTTTTCACAATCTCATCAAAATAAGATTCACACTTACTCAATACATCAATTTTAACATCATCAGTCGACTAGAGAGCCACTCCCCTAGAGACACTAAAAGGATCAACATAATCAACAAAAGAGAATTTTAGTCTTTTTCTTAATTTTTCCAAAATATTTTATGGTTGTTTAGTCTCTATAAAAAAATCATGGAGGCTCTATATTGCTTATTGAGCTTTAAAAAAGCTCGAATTATCAAGAGGGACCCAATTTCTTGACAATTCTATGCTATGGCTATTATTATTGATCATGTGGTTGTAAGCGAGCCCTTACTGCCATGGATAAATCATTTGAATTTTATAGGGAGAGAAGTTGCACATGTTCATTATTTCCACCATCGTTATCCTCTTCTTCATTCTAAATGGAAAAATTTTCTAGAGGAATATTAGGTTTTGTTAATGAATGTTAATTATAGGCTTTTGATTTGAGGTTGAACTTTCTTATTTTGGTTAAGGAATGGGTTTCTACTTTATTAGAACAAGTCACAAGATGAAAAGATAATTCTAATTGCTGGGTTTAGGTTTTGGGTATATGAATAGAGGCTAGGCTGAGTTCGATGGAAAGGCTTAGAGATGGATTGGTTGTGTGAACTTAGGTGGGTTTTTATGTTTAGGCTTTAAGTGCATGTAGGTTTTTTTCCTTTTATTTTTTATTGAGCTAGGATGAGGAAGGAGATAAGGTTTTCTTTTTATTTTGGAGTTTGTCGATGATCGGACAAAGTGGAAAATGGTACTTTTTGATGGAAAATTTTTAGTGTGTGCGTCAGAGTGTTAGGATTTGATTTCTTCTTTTGGAGTAGGGAATGTTATAAGGCATAATTGACCTAAGGCTTCAATTGGTGGATTATCATAAGGATTTATAAATATAGGTGGTATGAGGATATGAAAAGAAAAGCTGACATATCTATTTTCTTGTGTCAGAGCTACTGAGAATTAGGATGGTTTTACAGCAAAAGTATTATTATTTTCATTTGTTAGATTCACTCTCCCAGTGGGAATTGCACATGCCTCCTTTACTCTTTTTATATGAATAAATTGACCACCATTAATCGATAGTAAAGTAGAGGTTGTGAATGGTATAAAACCCTATTTTCTTTGAAGATTAAAAAATTTACTCTCATCCATAGCCTATAATTTCTTTTTCTCCCTTCCTCAGTTTCTCTGATCTTGACCACTACTTCATTTGGACAAAAACTTGCATTATGGTCAAAAGAACTATAAAGATAATAAATATCTGACAAAATCTCATACCGAAAGGTAATCCATTATTGTTTCCCATGTTCTATAAGTTTTTAAAATCTTTTTAGAATAGATTGGTTAACATTAATCTTAACTTTTAGTTTAAGAAAGTTGTTAAAACCAATTGTATTTTCTATTGTATTGTTTAGAGAGAAATCAATTTCTACTAATTCAACAAAAAGATTCCCAATTTTTTGAGAATTGTTCATTGTTAAATGGTTAAGAAGGCCATGTACATATACCTACACTTATATTGTAGAAAAATCAATAGACTACCAATTGCTTTTTGTTGGCTATTCTTTGAGAATTAACAGATGATTTTGGATCGACCATGGAAATCCATAGGTTATACGGTATTTGTTACCCTCATGAGCAAAGCTAAAAAGAAAAAATATTTTCTACTAACTAAGTAACACCAAAATCTTCCAATAAAATCCATTTCCTTTTTAAAATTATTTTTACTCAGCCAACACTGAATCTTCTAGTTGAGATAAGTTTTCTTACTAACAAGCATTTGGATAATATCTAGGCTACCTCTTGATTGGACTTCAACTCAACTATGAATTTACTATAAGTTAATCTGCTATTTTTGTTTACTAATTCATTAATAAAGGTTTGGTAGTTATCCATCATAAAGATGAAAAAGAAAGCTGGGTTTAAAAAAGTTATGAATAGATAATTAGGAAGGCTTGAAAGTCAAACAAGATAATGGTTTAGACTAGAAAAAATTCAAGCATGAAGTCTCATGAAGAGATGAATAGCAGAATAGACCCAGATTTTGGAACATAGTAGTTCTAAAAGAGAAGCTAGGATTTAGAATATGACACTTCTAGACACCTCCAAGATAACATGTTGAACAAAAGGATATATATATATATATAGAGAGAGAGAGAGAGAGAGAGAGAGAAAATTTACAAAATAATTACAAAAATTTACATTGATTAAAAAATTACAAATAATAAAAATTCTTATGTAAAGAAGTATACAACCCCATTTATAGGAAATTGTAAAAATTAAGAAAACATGGTGTATTCTAGCTATATAAATCTTAAAAATTAATATGAAAACATATATATGTGTGTTTGTGTTTGTGTAGAGTGTAACTAAAGAATTAAATTGAAGTTTATTTTTTAATGTCAAAATCTACCAATATGTTTACTCCATTTGACAAATCAAATGTACCAAAATCATAAAGAAAACATCTAAAATAATCACAGATCTATAAATCTAGCACCAAACAATTAATCTTAAAAGATTAACAAAATTAAACTACAAAAGTATTAATTAATGAAAGAAAAATACTAGAAAAAAAAAGGAAGAAAGAAAGGAAAGGATAGTTTTCATGACCAAAAAAATGTATCGGCTAAGCAGGTGAAGAACACAACAAAGGGATAATTTACACTACCAGTACCCAAATTTGTGAATAAGATTCTTTAATTTTAATTTCTTAAAAGTTTTTAAATTTCCATACATATTAAGTAGAACACATGCCACCATATCAACGTCATATATACCACTTAATCTGGTGCCACATGCTTCACTTGTTCTTTTTCTTTTTAAGTTTCTTAAAAGCTAAATTGGCATCTTTAATAATCATCCAAGGTACAATTAACCCCAAAATTAACTTTTTGGACTATTTCACCCCTAAAGCCTCTAATTTTGATAATTAACCCTGAATTCTCATGAAAAGTAGAGAGTACACTGCACTCTCTTAAAAAAATATTTAAAATATTAAAACAAAAAAATATAGAAAAATGACCTTCACATTGCTTAATCCACCTAGTCATTATATCCACCTAACATCGATACCATCATCTTTTTTGTCCTCATAAACCATCTCTCTCAAACACCTTTTGCCACTATCCTCATAAATCTATCTCTCAAACACCATCACCATTATAAATTATGATTTTGCCATCATCCTGCCACCACCACATTCCCTAGGTATTTTTTTCTTCCACACATCAGTAACTCATAACTTGTGTGTATAAAGAAGCTTTTGTTTCTTTGAATCAAAAATAAATACCATATTATATAATTTTCTAGCTCTTTATCAATCTTAATTTTTATATCATTTTTGTGTTTATCATCCTCCTCCATGTTTCATCCATTGTCAAGGGTTTGTTCTAGTGGCAGGCTTGGGTTTGTGCTGGTAACAGGTGGGCTTGGATTTATGCTAATAGTTTGGGTTTCAAGTGATGGTGGTGGTTTTCTGGTGTTAAGGGTGCTGCTTATAATGATGGTGGTAGTTTATTGTAGTGGGCGAGTGAAAAAAATATAAAAAATGACAGGAAGATTGAGAAGTATGGCATCATAAGTATTGTAAGGAAATGGTGTCATTAACCATTCAATCAGCTCCTCTCTTTGCTTATAATTCAGCATGAGTCTTACCATCGACATGCACATAATCCTTGACAAACCTCTTCTAGTAAATGTAGAACTAATTTAGGATAATGGAACTCCATTCCCTAAACTTATATCAATCGCATTGCGGATATAGTTGGAAAGTATAAGGCATTGGTTTGGCTATGTGAAGGTTTAGGCTTTTTCATTTTACTTAGAGTATTAACTATGTGGAATGATAAAGTATTTAAGATGCCTTATGTGCCAAAAGTGTAATTATATAACAACTTGCGGGTGGAGCTTGGAGGGGAGCTTTGTTAGAATAAGTAAACTGAAATTATTAATATTAGTAAAGTGAAGAGTTTTTTGTTATGTTAAGAGTATGATAATATAAAAAGTTATATTTTGTATATTTAGAATATTAAGTATTCAAGTTAAAAAGTAAGTTACAGTTACTATGTATAGAATTTAAAGAGTCAAGAAAGATTAAGGGTCTAGTTATTCTTAATATAAATATGTTTATAAACCATCACAAATAGTAGAGTGGAGAAATTATCTATTATAAAAGATAAAAAGTGTCCTTTTCTTATTTATGTTAATTCTCCCTATTTTTAAGAATATTTCTTATATTGTGTTTAATTTTTATTTATCTTCACTACAAGAAAATATCTGTTTTGTAACGGCAAAATCCGTTACAAATCCGTTACAAATCTGATTTTGTAACGGATTTGTAACAGAATTTTGCCGTTAAAATTTTGATGGTTACAAATTTTTTGTAACGGAAATAAGCAATCCGTTACAAAATTTATAAGGGATTTGTAACAGAATATT